>CAUYQU010035866.1:0-37236 GCA_963574635.1 Cheracebus regulus
CACAGTAAGAAAACACATTAATAATAACCAAAATTCAGGTGGGCAACCATTTTAACTGTTTTTAACTTCATATAGCTGAAAGCAGCACTGAATATATAGTAAAAAAAAAAAAAAAAAAAAAAAACAGTCTTAAATCACCTATGCCACCCATCTCCCAACCCTGACAGTAGTGGCATGGCGCAGTGTTTCTCTGGACACCAGAAGAGGGAAAACACGGCAACTTGAAGCATTGAATTCAGTGATGTCTTATCAGAGCAAAAAGAAAACCTGGACCACTCAGCTGATGCCCTCTCATGGAGGGAGCATTTGAACGAACCCTAGCCAGAAGGGAATTTCCCATTACAGTGCTTCAAATGCAAGTGCCTGCAGACCACCAAGGATTACAGAACTTTGTGTCTCCAAGTAAACTCCAAAGGCGATCTAGGCCATGAGGACTGCAGCTCTTAGGTGAGTCCTACTGGTGAACTGGGCCCAGAGGAAGTAGACTGAAGGGGCATGTGATATACTGAGACATGAGCTGGGGAAGCAAATGGAGTTCTGGTATCACCCCTCTCCCATCCCCAGGCTGTACAGCTCGTGACTCAGACCCCTTCCTTCTGCTTGAGAAGAGGGAAGAGTGGAGGGGACTTCTCTTGCATCTAGGTTATCAGCTCAGCCACAGCCAGATAGGGCACTTGTCAGAGTCGTGAGGCCCCCATTACAGGACCTAGCTCCCAGACATTTCTAGACACACCCTGGGCCAGAAGAAAACCCATTGCTTTGAAATAAAGTAACTAGTCCTGGCAGCATTTATTACTTGCTAACTGAGGAGCCCTTGGGCTCTGAGTAACCAGCAGTGATTCTCAGGTACTACATCAAGGGACTTGAGTGAGCCTCTGAGACTTGCTGGCTTCAGGTGAGACGTTGCATATTATAACTTATGCTCGCTATGGGCCAAAACTCTTTCTGCTTGAGAAAAGCAGAAGGAAAAGTAAAGATGACTTTGTCCTGCTCCTTAGGTATCAGCACAGCCACAGGGCAGTAGTAGCTACTGCCTACTCTCCAAGTGGACTCCTGGGGTTACCAGTTCCAGAACGTGACTCTTAGACCACATTTCTGGACCTGCCCTGAGCCAGGAAAAAGTCCACTTGTCTAAAGAGTGAGTCCAAGGCCAAGCATATTCACCCCAAGCTAACTTAAGATACCTTGGGCCCTAATGGAACATCTGTGGTATTCTGGCCATACTCTTCTTGGCCTGAGGAGGCGGGGACTACAGGGTAAGACTTTTGCATCTTTGGAAAAGAGAGGGAAGACTGGAAAGGACTGCAGCATTGTAAATGAACAGCATTCCACCGTAACTTATCTTTAGTAAGATTTCATCATTTTTGTAAGACTTTGCTGCTTCTGGGTCCTAATAGTTATGCATGTATAAGTCACAAATAACTCATTTCTTCTGAAATTAAGGATCCCATTTTTACCTCAAATACTGGCTTTGGCTCTCAGGTTCTCCTGATAAACTTAGCCAATGATATCTTTCCCTCCCTAAGCATGCAGGAAAAATGAAACAAAGGGGTAGAACACAAAAATCCCTGCAAATTTCCAAAAGACAAATTTTACACCGCCTGCAATATTGCCATTTACTACCAGGTTCTTTCTGATCCAGTCATACAAAAGAGGCCTCTAACTAGATCCAAGCCAATTAATTACTGGATCCAATGTGATCCTGGACCCAGTTAAATCAAGTTTAGCCTAAAGCAGTGGTATGGTGCAAAGTGTTTCTCTGTGCACCAAGAGAGGGAGAACTCCAAACCGTTTGTATCAGAAATTGGTTCAAAGAAACTCAGAGAGCTCAAAACAGAAATCTGTGGAGCTTCAGAGTCTGACAGAGAACTTACCATGATTCACAACTGCTCCAAGAGAGCAACGGGCACAATGGGCCCGCTGAGTACCTCACTTAATCACTCTGTACTCCTGGGGGTCATTAAAAAGAAGCTCTACTTCAGATTCCAATTCTGACACTATCTGTTAAATAAAAAGAACTTTAGCCAAATTAAATTTAAAAGAGTTGAATTAGGCAAACAACAATTCATGACTCAGGAAGTCTTCTGAACCAGAATAGGCTCAGAGACTTTAGTGCAGCCACGTGGTAGAAGATTTATGGACAAAAAAAAAGGAAAGTAGTGTACAGAAAATAGAAATGAGGTACAGAAACAGCTGGATTGGTTATAGCTCCCTGTGTGCCTTATTTGAACACTGTTTAAAGAGTTGGCCACATTTGATTGGCCAAATCTTGGTGATTGGCACAAGAGTAGGTTATAATCTGATATACAGAGAAACTTTGGGGCCAAACTTGCAATATGTAAAGAAATAGCTTTAGGCTAAACTTGATTTTACAGAACCAAAAACAGAAATTAGATACATCAGAATGTTAGTTGAATCTATGCAAATAAAATGTATTAAAGATGTATGTAAAGTTCCACAGTTGTAGCAGTAGTTTTATTGATGCACAGTATGGTTACAATGATTAAATTTTATTAAAATAAGATTTTGTTGTTTGAGGGTACATTTAGCTGTTTTCACATATTAGAAGTATTCCATGTGTACCGTCAGAGATAAAAGGCCAGAGGCACAGATAATACCAAATAAAGAATATCTGTCAATTAGAACTATTTAAGAATTCAATAGAATACTTTGGATGGCCATTTGTTTCATAACACTGAAGATTTTAAGTAGAATTTAGAAAACCATCTGCTATTATTAGTTGGAGTAAATTCAATCATTCAAAGATTGAATTGGATAATCACTAAAATTTCTTGACTTCAACTGACTTGACTGTATTTTTTAATGTATTTATTTTTTGTTTTAAATATACTCAAAGTACCTTTAAATGCATACTCATAGTATGTCAAGTATTTCTCAGTTTGTTCTCACCATGGGCTTCTTACTATATATCCACAGTTGTACACACAGTAGTACAGTCAGGCAAAATTATTCCCTCGATACACTGTATAGAGAAAAATACTTTTGAATGCTGGTATAGTCTCTTTTCAGTGTATTTCAGGGCATTGCTGTGTGGTACAATGGTTAATTGCTGGACTACTTTATTTTGCATTAGACTGGACAATGATGTTTAATAACACAATGGCTTACATTCTAACAAAGTATTATTTATTGAGATGGAGACTTATTTGCATGTTGACAGTGAATGAGGGAAAAACACAATTTTGTTGAAAGGCTGAAATGGGAGCAGAAACAGTAAGTGTAAATTAAATAACTAGAATCATCACTATAGGCCACTGAGGATTTATTTTCATTGGCAGTAGCTATTACCCCTTGTTAATGATTCCTGAAAAAAGTTTTACATTTTCAGAGACAGATGTTTTCATAATTTACTCTGGCACTCGCTTAGGCCTCTAGAAATCACAATATTAATTCCTATTGGTGAATAATCATGCTTATGTTGATATCAACTGAATAGGATATTTAACTGATGGCTAATATCCTATCAGTGAGGATTAGCACATTATAAAGATATAAATATTTTCATAAAGTAGTACATTGTGCTTGTGTCCATTTCTCCTTTTTTTCAGAGTTGTAAAATATTATTTTTGCTTACAATTTTGTATAATGACCAGAAATAAAAATGTGTCTAAGACTGAGACTACTAAATTTGATTATAATTTATAAATTATGATTGATTGCAATGTGTCTGATTATTGTTGCATTTTAAAAACTTGTATTGACCTAACTTCTACACATATTGAAAAGCTTTGTATAAGAGCTATGAGGATTTACCTGGTTTATTTCTAATCTAGCTAAATGTCTCCACTTCTTTCCTCTGGTATGACTATAATTTTAGCCAAGTTCCTTCACTCAATAAAACGTATATTGAGAAATCTACAAAATATGTCTCCAACATAGATTAAATTTCTGTTCTCACTTATGATTCGGTTGCTAAATTTGCTTGTATTCTGACATCTTCTGTCCAAGCCTAATTGTTAGCACCCTGATGTATGTCAACTTGGCATATGACCCAACTGTAACTCTGAACTATGATACTTTCAGATCTTAAATTTCTACCCATTTGTAATAATTTTAATTTTTTGTTCTTAAATTGATACATAATATTATACATATTTATAGGGTATATGTGAGTATTTGTTACATGTATAGAATGGTTAATAATCAAGTAAGGTCATTCGGGGTATCCATCATTTGAGTATTTATCATTTCTATGTGATGGGAACATTTCAAGTCTTTTCTAGCTATTTTGAAATATACAATACATTGTTGCTAACTATTGTCACCTTACTCTGCTACTAAACATTACAATTTACATCTTCTGCCTATCTTTATGTTTATACCCATTAACTAACCTCTCTTCATGACCCCTTTCCACTCACACACCATTCTCAACTTCTGCTATCGATCATTCTGCTCTCTGCCTCCATGAAACCAACTTTATTAGCTCCCACATATGATTGAGACTATATGATATTTGTTTCTCTGTGCCTAGCCTATTACATGTAACATAATGACCTCCAGTTGTATCCATGTTGCTGAAAATGACATGATTTGATTCCTTTTTATGGCTTAATAGTATCTCCTTGTTTTATATTTTCTTTATACATTCACCTATTGATGGGCACCCAGGTTGAATCTACATCTTGTTTATCGTAAATAGTCCTGCAATAAACATGGGGATGTAGATGTCTCTTTGACAATTTCCTTTCCTTTGGATAAATGCCCAATGGTGGGATTGCTGGATACTATAGTAGTTCTATTTTTACTTTTTTGAAGAAGCGTCATACTGATCTTCACAATGGCTTTGCTGGTTTGCCTTCCCATCATTAGTGTATAAGAGTTTCCTTTTCTTTTCATCCTCATCAACATTTGGTGTTTTTGGGTTTTTTTTTTTTTTTTTTGACTCTTTAATAATAGCTATTCTAACTGAGATAACATATCTCATTGTAGTTTTAATTTGCATTTCCCTGATGATTAGTGTTATTAAGCATTTTTTAATATAACTGTTGGCCATTTGTATGTCTTTTTTGAGAAATATCAAATTATGTTCTTCATTCATTTTTAATATTTTTTTAAACTGTTGAGCTGTTTGAGTTCCTTGTATATTGTTATACTGTAGATATTAGTCTCTTATCAGATTGACAGTTTGCAAATATTTTCTCCATGGCATGTTAATAGCTCACTGCAGCCTTGAATTCTTGTGCTCAGGTGATCCTCCCAAGGAGCTGGGACTGCAGGTGTATGCTACTATCCTTGGCTAATTTTTGAAAACATTTTTTGTAGAGTTGGGGTCTTGCTGTGTTGATCGAGAAGGGTGTGAACTCCTGACCTCAAGCATTTTCTCATTTTGACCTTTCAGAATGCTGGGATTACAGACATGAGCCATCATCTCAGCCTACAGAAGCTCTTTAGTTTATTATAGTCCTATTTGTATATTTTTTAAAATAGTTGTCTGTGCCATTTAGGTCTTAGCGACAAAATACTTGCCTAGACTGATGTCCTGAAGTGTTTCCCCATATTTTCTTCTAATAGTTATACAGTTTCTGGTATTACATTTAAACCTTTGATTCATCTTGATTTTTGGATATGGTGAAAGTTTTCTTCTACATATGGATATTTGATTTTTCTAGCACCATTTATTTACCCAATGTGTGTTCTTCGCAACTTTGTCCAAAATCAATTGGCTGCAAATATGTAAATTTATTTTTCTGGATTCTCTATTCTGTTTCATTTGTCTAAATATCTATTTTTATACCCGTACCATGATGTTACTATAGCCTTGGAATATATTTTGAGGTCATGATGCCTTCAGCTTTATTCTTTTTGTTTAGGATTTTGTTGGCTATTTGGGCTCTTTTTTGGTTCCATAAAAATTTGGGGATTGTTTTCTCTATGTGAAAAGTCACATTGGTATTTTCATAGGGATTTTATTGAATGTGTAGATGGTTTTGCACATTATGGTTATTTTAGCAATGTTAATTCTTCTGAGACATGAGCAAGGGATGTCTTTCCATTTGCTTGTGTCCTCTTTAATTGCTTTCATCAGTGTTTTGCAGTTTTCTTTGTAGAGATATTCACCTCATTGATTAAATGCATTTATAGGCATTTCATTTTATTTTATTGTAGCTAATCTAAATAGAATTGCTTTCTTTATGTCTTTCTCAACTAGTTCAGTACTAGTGTATAGAAACATTACTGATTTTTCTATATTGATTTTGTATCATATAACATTACTGAATTTATTTATCAGGTATAAGAGTTTTTTAGTGGAAACTTTAGGTTTTTCTATATATATGATCACATTATCAGGAAACAAGGACTATTTGACTTCCTCTTTTCCAATTTGCATATCTTTTATTTTCTTCTCTTGACTGATTGCTATAAGACTTCCAGTATTATGTTAAATAGGAATGATAAAAGTGGGCATCATTATCTTGTTGTTTTCTTAGAGAAAAGGCTTTTAATTTTACTCATTTTATATGATGTTAGCAGTGAGTTTTTAATATGTGGCCTGTACTATGTTGAAGTGCATTTCTCCTATGTTAAGTTTCTTAAGAGTTACTTTTTTAACCATCAACAACTGCTGAATTTCTGTATCTATTGAAATGGTCATATGTTTTATGTCTTTCATTCTGTTGTTGTGATGTATTATGATTATTGATTTCAATATGTTATAATGTCCTAACATCCCTGAAATAAATCCCACATGATTATGGTTCATAACTTTTTGATATGTTCTCACATCAAGTTTGCTAGTATTTTCTTGAAGATTTTTGTATCTGTGTTAATCAAGAATATTGGCCTCTTACTATTATTTTTTATCTTGTGTATTTGTCTGGTTTTATTGTCAAGATAATGCTGACCTTGTACAATGAGTTAGAGAGAGCGCCTTTCTCTTCAAAAAAATTTTTTGAATGGTTTGAGGAGAATTGACATTAGTTCTTATTTGAAAACTTGGTAAAAGTAACTAGTAAATCCATGTAGTTCTGGACTTTCGCTTTGAGAAACTTTTTTCTACTGTTTTGATCTCATTACTTCTTATTGGCTTGCTCAAATTTTCTTTTTTTTTTTTCTAATTCAAACTAGGTAAGTTATAAGGGTCTAAGAATGTATGCATTTCTTTTAGGTTGTATGGTATTTTAGTGTATAGTTACTCATAAGAGTCTCTGAACATCTTTTTTATTTCTGCAGCATCCAATCTAAGGTCTTCTTTTTTAATTTTTTATTTTATTTTAACTTTTATTTTAGGTTCAGGGAAACCTGTGCAGGTTTGGTATAGAGATAAATTGCATGTCACAGTGGTTTGGTGTACAGATTATTTTGTCAACTAGGGAGTATGCATAGTATCTGAGGAAGTATTGAATCTTGACCTCCCTCCCTCCCTCCAGCTTCAAGTAGGCCCTGGTGTATGTTATTCTCTTTGTGCCCATATGTACTCAACATTTAGTTCTCACTTATAGGTGAGAACATGTGGTATTTGGCTTTTTGTTCCTGTGTTAGTTTGCTTGGGATAATGGACTCCAGCTTCATCCATGTTGCTGAAAAGGGACGTAATCTCATTTTTATGGCTGCATACTATTCCATGTGTATATATACCACAGTTTATGTATATATTCTACTCTTAATAGGCATTTGGGTTGATTTTATGTCATTACTATTGTGAATAGTGTTTTCATGAACATATGCATATGTCTTTATGATAAAACAATTTATATTCTTTTGAGTATATACTCTGTAATGGGATTATTGGATGGAATGGTAATTCTGTTTTAAGTTCTTTGAGGAATCGCAGACTGCTTTCTACAATGGCTGAATTAATTTACATTCCTACCAACAATGTATAAGCACTTCCTTTTTCCAACAACCTTCTCATCATTCTTTACTTTTTTACTTCTTCAATAATAGCCATTCAGACTGTGTGAGATGGTACGTCATTGTGGTTTTGATTTGTATTTCTCTAATGATCTGTGATGTTGAGCACTTTTTCAATGGTTTTTGGTCATGCATATGCCTTTTTTTGAAAAGTGTCTGATTATGTGCTTTGCCAAAGATTTTAAATGTAACTTTCTTATATATGGATATTACACCTTTGTCAGATGCATAATTTGCAAATATTTTCTACCATTCTGTAGGTTGTCTGTTGATAGTTTCTTTTGCTGTGCAGAATCTCTTTAGTTTAATTAGATATAATTTGTCAAATTTTGGTTTTGTTTCAATTGCTTTTCCTGTCTTCACCACAAAATCTTTCCCAGATCCTGTGACCAGAGTGACATTACCAAGTCATCTTCCAGAGTGTTTATAGTTTGAGATTTTACATCTAAGTCTTTAATTCATCCTAAGTTTATTTTTGTATATGATGTAAGGAAGGAGTCCAGTTTCAGTTTTCTGCATATGGCTTGCCAGTTATTCCTGCACCATGAATTGAAGAGAGTGTCCTTTCCCCATTTTTTTTAACTGTATCAAAAATCAGATAGTTGTAGGTATGTGGCATAATTTCTGGGCTCTCTATTCTGTTCCATTGGTCTACATGTCTGTTTTTGTACCAGTACCATGCTGTTTTAGTTACTGCAGCTTTGTAGTACAGTTGGAAGTTGAGTAATGTAACGCCTCCAGCTTTATTTTTTTTCCTTAGGATTATCTTGGCAATTTGGGCTCCCTTTCAGTGCCATGTAAAATATAAAACATTTTTTTTTCTAATTCTGTCATGAATGTCATTGGTAGTTTGACAGATATAGCATTGAATCTGTAAATTGCTTTGGGTAGTATAGTGATTTTCACAAAATTTATTCTTCCTTTCTATAAGCTGGGAATGTTTTTCCATTTGTTTGTGTTACATCTGATTTCTTTGAGCAGTGGTTTATCACTCGTATTGTAGAAGTCTTGCACTTCCTTGGTTAGCTGTATTCCTGAGTATTTTTATTATTTCTGCTACCATTGTGAGTGGAATTGCATTCTTGATTTGGCTCTCAGCTTGGATATTGTTGCTGTACAGATATGCTACTTATTTTTGTACATGGATTTTGCATGTTGAAAACTTACTATAGTTGTTTATCAGGTTAAAACACTTTTGGGCAGAGACAAAGGGGTTTTCTATGTAAAGAATTACATTGTCTGCAAACAGGAACAATTTAAATATCTCTCTTCCTATTTTGATGCTTTTTATTTTTTTATCTTTCTTAATTGCTCTTGCTAGTACTGCCAGCACTATGTTGAATTGGAGTTGTAAGAGAGGGCATCCTTAACTTTTTCTTGTTTTCCAGGGGAATGTTTTCAGCTTTTGGCCATTCAGTATGATGTTGGCAGTGGTTTTGCCATAGATGGCTCTTATTATTTGGAGGTATATTTTTTCAATTCCCAGTTTGTTAAGGTTTTTTTTTTTAAATAAATTGATATTGAATTTTATTAAAATTCACTTCTACATTTATTGGGATGATTTTGTGGTTTTCATTTTCAGTTCTGTTTATGTGGTAAATCACATTTGCTGCCCTTCATATGTTTAACCTACCTTGCGTCCCAGGGGTATAGCCTACTTAATAGTGGTGGAATAGCTTTTTGATGTGCCACTGGATTCAGTTTGCTAGCATTTTCTTGAGTTTTTTTGGATCTACGTTTAACAAGGATATTGGGATATTGGCCTGAATTTCTTTTTTTTTTTTTTTTTTTTTTTGCTTTGCCTCTGCCAGGTTTTGGTATCAATACATTGACCTGTGACACTACAAAGCAACTACACAAACAAGTCTACATAGTAACCAGCAAACAATATGATGAAAGGTAGAAATTTGCACATATCAATACTAACCTTTAAATTAAATAGGTTAACCACCAAAATTAAAAGACACAGAGTGGCAAGTATGATAAAAAAGCAAAACCAAATTATATGCAGTGTTCAAGAGACCCATCTCACATGCATTGACTCAATACCCTTGAAGTAAAGAAATGGAGAAAAATCTACCAAGCAAATGAACATCTTAAAATGGCAGGGGATATTATTCTAATTTCAGACAAAACAGACTGTAAATCAGTAAAGACAGAAAAGTATAAAGAAGGACATTATATAATGGAACAAAAGGGCCTAATTATTCTAACATATGCAGCCGACACAGAAGCACCCAGACATACAAAGCAAGTTCCTGGAGACTTATGAAGAGTGTTAGATAAACCATACCATAATAGTGGGAGATTACCACATGCCAGTATTACACACATAAGGCAGGCAGAAAACTAACAACAATATTCAGGACATGAACCTGACACTTGAGTAAATGGACCTAAAAGATGTCTTCAGAACTCTCCACCCAAGAACAGCAGAGTATGCATTCTTCTCATATACACATGCCGTATGCTCTAAAATTGACCACATAATTGGCATGAAACAAACTTCTGCAAATTCAAAAAATTCTGAAATTATACAAACCACATTCTAGAGCAATAGTGCAATAAAAATAAAAATCAATACTAAGAAAGTCAGTAAAAGCCATACAGTTGTATAAAAATTAAACAAGATGCTCCCAAATGACTATTGAGTAAAGAATAAAATTAAGGCAGAAATGAGGAGATTCTTTGAAACTAATGAAAACAAAGATACAACATACCAGATTCTCTGGGACAGAGTCAAAGCAGTGTTAAAAGGGAAGTTTACAGCACTAAATGTCCACATCAAAACGTTAGAAAGATTTGAAATTGACAACATGACATCACAATTAGAGGAACTGGAAAACCCAAGGTTAGCAGAAGACAAGAAATAACTAAAATCAGGGCTATACTGAAGGAAATGGAGATGCAAAAACTATACAAAATATTAGTAAATCCAGCTGTTTGTTTTTTGAAAGAATAAGATAAATAAATCCCTAGCTAGACATAAAAAGACGAAGAGAGAAGTTCCAAATAAATACAATCATAAATGAAAGGAGATGTTACCACAGAAATACAAAAATCACTCAGAGACTATTATGAACACCTCTGTTCACACAAACTAGGAAACCCAGAAGAAATAAATATATTCCTGGAAACATACAATCTCCAAAAATTGAATCAGGAAGTAATTGAACACTTGAACTGACCAAAATTAGTTCCAAAATTGAGTCAGTAATTAAAAGTTTACCAACCAGAAAAAGCCCAAGACCAGATGGTTTCACAGCCCAAATCTACCAGATGTATAAGGAAGAGCTGGTACTATTCCTTTTGAAACTATTCCAAACAATTGAGCAGGAGAAACTCCTTCCCTACTCATTCTATGAAGCCAGCATTTATCCTCACTTTTATTGGCATATTCCTTCTTTTTTGTTAGTCTAGCAGTGAGTTTATTAATCTTGTTTGTCTTAAAAGAATTTGTCTTCTTGACTTTTTGTATTGTTTAACCTCTATTTCCTTTAGTTCTTATCTAAGCTTTATTTTTTTCTTTTACTAATTTTGGATTTAGTTAATTTTTGCTTTAATAGCTCTTAGATATGCATAATTAGGTTAATTATTTGAAATATTTCTACTTTTTTGAGGAAGGTGTTTTTTTACTGTAAACTTTCCCTTATCACTGTTTTTTCTGTATACCATAGGTTTTGGTATGTAGTGTTAGATTTTCATTTGTTGGAAAGGTCAGCTGGTGTGTTTTCAGGTCCCTGGACAAGAGATGTGGCATGGGTGATGGAAATAGCAGCATGATCCTAAGCAGTGGGCACTAGTATCGATAATGGCTGCAATGGTGTTGGCAGGTCAGTGTCCAGGCCTACAGGGTGTACATGCAGGCAGATGATAGCTTTGGTGTGAGAGTCTGGTTGGGTGGGCCTGTGTTAATTTGTTTACATGGATATAAAGGAATATTTGAGGATGACACCAAGTCATTCATGAGGAATCTCCCTTGTGGCCCATATAACATTCACACCTGCCACCAGCTTCCACTGCTAATCACTGGGGATTGCATTTCAAAAACAAAGACTACACCAAAAAAGTATTATAACTTAAAAACAAATTCAGTAACATTGCAGAATTATAAATCAGGATACAGAGATTAATAGCATTTTAATATGCTAACAGCTAACAAACTGAAAAAGAAATCAATAAAGTAATTCCATTTAGATACAAAGAAAACTTAAGAATACACTTAACCAAAGAATTGAAATGTCTCTACAATAAAAACTGTGAAACATTGAAGAAGTCACAGAAAAGTAAAGATATATCATGTTCATGTATTGGAAGAATCAATATTGTTAACAATGTCCATGTTACTCAAAGCAATCTACAGATTCAATGCAATCCCTATCGAAACACAAATGACATTCTTCACATAAATTTTTTTAAAAGTCCTAAAATTTATATGGAACCACAAGAGACCCCAAATAGCCAAAGCTATCCTGAGCCAAAAGAACAAAATTGTAGGAATCACATTACTGGACTTCAAATTATACTACAGAAATATAGTAAGCAAAACAGCATAGTTCTGGCATAAAAAAGTCAGTTCAATCGATCAGAATAGAGACCCAGGAAGAAATCCGTCAGAATACCTCATATACCCATAAATATCTATACTTACTATGTGTCAACAAAAATTAAAAATTAAAAAGTAGCATCTAAGGAAATGAGGAATAGGAGAAAGGCATAGTAAAGATTAAAACAAGAATTTCTTTAAAAAGAAATGATAATTTATAAGCTTTATAAGAGTTAGGCTGAGATTGTGAAGTGTTGAGGATTTTAGATTATTCAGGCATTTTATAATAGGCCTTTTTGTCATGGAAACAACAGAAATGCAGCTTTCAGATCTTCTGATTCAGAGAGTGTAATTGATGGAATACTCCAAGTCTTATGCTGTAAATCCACCACCGTTTGCATAAGGCTACACTTTCCATAGGCTGCTTTCAGCAAAAGCCTGAGATCCATGGCTATACAAAGGCAGGTCCATTCTGTATAATCTAACAGAGCAACTTTCACTCTAGGACTCTGTATCAGTCTGACACCAATTTTGTTAAATCTGTGCTACAGTCTGAGATTCTTCCCAGCTAATTATCTCTTTACTTTATAGGCAGCAGACATGCAGTATGGGATAACAGCTATTTCTACTTCTTACAGCTCCCTGTGTCAACTGTTTTGATCCTTACAGTCCTCTCCTGCAATGAAATCTCTTGTCCTTATAATACAACCCTGATAAATTCTTAAGCTGAAAAGTGTAATGATGAAAACAAGGTTTAAGAGGAGTCAAATTGTCATGGTCTACAAAACAGAGTAAAAAAATAAAGCACAGGAACATGCAAACAAATTGAGAAAAGATGGATTGACTTAATAGTTATGTGATGATGGTATGGAATTGAGATTTGGTCGCACATATGACAAGAGCATGATAGACAAGGTATGAAGGTGAATCATGCAGTAGATTAATAGTCCCCCTAATAAAAATTAGCAATACATATATGCAAGAAGTGATTTCCCTCCAAAATATTTAAGAAACTCTTTCAAAATAATTTAATAGAAGACTGATATGTGACTTGAACAGGCTCTTCCCTATAGATGATTCCAAATCACCAATAAATATATTAATATGTATTCAACATCAATTAGTTATCAGGGGAATGCTAATTAAAATTAAAATGAAGGGCAGGTAAGGTGGCTCACACCTGTAATCCCAGCAAATTGGGAGGACAGGGCAGGTGGATCACCTCAGGCCAGGCATTTGAGACCAGCCTGGCCTACATGGCAAAACCCCCTTTCTACTAAAATTGCAAAAATTAGCCAGGCATGGTGGTGCATGCTTCTAATCCCGGCTACTTGGGAGACTGAGAAACAAGAATTGCTTGAAGCCAGGAGGTGGAGGTGGCAGAGAGGGCGGAGGTGGCAGTGAGCTGAGATCCCTGGGCGACAGAGTGAGACTCTATTTCAAAAAAAAATTATAATCAAAATGAGAAATGATTAAATACCTATTATAATAGCTAAAGTTTTAAACAGAAAGTACCATGTTTTGGTCACATACAAAACTCAGTACTTTCTGTTTTTGTATTTTGGTAATACAACAAGACCACTCATACAGTTCTGGTGGAAGAATAATTTGTTAAATTCACTTGGGAAAATTGCTTGTCAATGGCTACTATATCTTGCCAAATGTATAACTCAATAGCCTAGGACTTCCATTTAATTTCTAGAGTGGTAATTCTCATTGATGTTTTCATCATTTAAGTGTACTAAAACTTATGTATCCATTCTACTGTATGTAGGTAAATGTGTATAAAATTTGAAACAGTGGAGAACTAATTTGTAATGCTATAAGTCAAAATAGTTGTTATTCTTGGGTTAGGGTAATATTCTGAATTCAGACCCTATTCTGAATGTGCCTCAGTGCTGCTAAAGTATATATTTCTTTGCCTGAATGATGGATATATATATACATTATCTATCTATCTATCTATCTATCTATCTATCTATCTATCTTACACACACACACACACACACACGTATACACTTTTTGCAAAGTAGTATCTAATTGTATATTTATGATTTATACATGTTTCTATAGATATTGTACTTCACTTAAATATTAAGACAAATTTAAAAGTAACAAAGTTAAAATAATCTTTCAAGATAAAAATTCTTATCCTCTGCTTGTTCTATTTACCTTACTCTATATGCCTTTACTGCACAAAGTTGGATTTGTTGAATGTTTATAATTTTTATAGATTTATCTATTTAGGTAAGACTTGACTCTCCCATTAGACAGCATGACTTTTAGCATTGGAACTATTTCTGGTTTGTATGTTGACTCATGGATCTCTCCTTAAACAACACATATGTTCCTAAAACCTTAGATTGTTCCTTTTCTATTTCTATTTCTTGAATTACAGGTGTGCATGTGTGTGTTTGTGTCTGCATCCTACATTGAAATGATAGTTTTCTAGCATTTTGAAAATTGCTTTGTATTATCTTAAATTCTCATAATTATATTTACATAATTGAAACATGTTTGTATATTGTTTTTGTTATGAGTAAAATATCTAGAGAATGGGACTGTTAATTGAGCATTGCTGTAAAAAGGCTAGCTGAAATGGTAGGCAATTTTTTTTCTAAAACTTTCAGGTTTTAACTATTGAGTATGTTGTTACTTGAACACTTGTCAGTTATGGTCTTTATTATGATGAACTACATTCCTGTTTTACCTAATTTGTTGATGCAAATTAGGTAAAACAGTTGCTACCAAAAGATGTTGAATTTTGTCAAATGCTTTCTCTGCCTCTTTTGAGATGATGATATGACTTTTATCTTTAATTCTGTTATTGTGGTATATAACATTTATTGATTTGCATATATAGAACCACATTTTTCTCCCAGTGATAAATTCCTCTTGATCATAGGATACGATCCTTTTAATTTGCTGTTGAATTTGGTTTGCTAGTTTTTGCTGAGGATTTCGGCACCTATGTTTATAGTGATATTGACCTGTAATTTCCTTTGATTATAGTGTGATTGTCTGATTTTGGTATCAGGATATTCTGGCCTCATAAATGAGCTCTGAAGTGTACCCTCCTCGTTTATTTTTTTAAAGTTTAGAAGTATTGGCATTAATTTTTCTTTAAATGTTTGGCAGAATTCACTACTGAAGCTCTCTTGTCCTATACTTTTTTTTGAGGGGGAGGTTTTTGATCATTGATTCCATCTCTTTAGTCATTACTGGTCAATTCAGATTTCGTATGTCTTCTTAATTTAGTCTTGGTAGCTTGTATGTTTCTAGAAATTTATGTTTCTTGTAGGTGACCCAATTTGTTGACATGCAGTTCTTCATAGTAATGTCTTACGATCATTCGTATTTCTCTAATATTGATTAAATTCTCTCCTCTTTCATTTACAATTTTATTTGGGTCTTTTCTTTTTTCTTAATCTAGTTAAGGTTTGCCAATTTTGTTTATTTTATTCAAAACCAACTGTTATTTCTATTCATCTTTTCTCTTGTTATTATGATCTCTTTCTTTTTTTCTAACCTAACTTTTATTTTAGGTTCGGGGGCATGTGTGAAGCTTTGTTACATAGGTAAACTCCTGTCATGGAAGTTTGTTGTACAGATTATTTCATTACCCAGATATGAAACCCAGTACCTCATAGACACCTATTCTGCTCCTCTCACTTCTCCCACCTTCATCCTCAAGTAGACCTCAATGTCTATTTTTCCTTTGTGTTCATGAGCTCTCATCATTTAGCTGTCATTTATGAGGGAGAACATGCAGTATTTATTTTCTGTTTCTGTGTTAGTTTGCTAAGAATAATAGCCCCCAGCTCCATTGATGTTCATACAAATGATCTCATTCTTTTTTAAGGTATTCTATGTCGTATATGTACCACATTTTCTTTTTTGGTCTGTCACTGATGGGCATTTGGGTTGATTCCCTGTCTTTGCTATTCTGAATAGTGCTGCAATGAACATTTGCATGCATGTGGCTTTATGGTAGAATGATTTATATTCCTCTGTATATATATTCAGTAGTGGGATTGCTGGGTCAAATGGTAGTTCTGCATTTAGCTCTTTGAGGAATGATCATACCCCTTTCCATAATGATTTAGCTAACTTACACTCTCACAAACAGTGTATAAGTTTCCCCTTTTCTCCATAACCTCATCAGCATCTGTTACTTTCTGAATTTTTAATAATAGTCATTCTGACTGGTGTGAAATTGTATGTCATTGTGGTGTTGATTTGCATTTCTCTAGCAATCAGTGATGTTGAGCTTTTTTTCATATACTCGTTGGCCACATGTATGTCTTCTTTTGAGGAGTGTCTGTTCGTATCATTTGCCCACTTTTTAATGGCGTTGCTTGTTTTTCTCTTGTAAATTTGTTTAAGTTCCTTATAAATGCTGGGTATTAGACCTTTGTCAGATACATAATTTGCAGATATCTTATCCTCCTGTGGAGGTTATCTGTTTAATCTGCTGATAGATTCTTTTATTATTATATAATGACCTTATTTGTCTTTTTTACTTTTGTTGCTTTAAAGTGTGTTTTACATGATATAAGAATAGCTACTCCTGTTTGCTTTTGCTCTTCATTTGCAGGAAATATTTTTTCTACCCCTTTAACTTGAGTTAATACAAACTTTTATATGTTAGGTGAGTCTCTTGTATATAATCATTATATAATTCTTAAATTTACTTTTATAGATTTGTGGGTACAAGTGTAGTTTTGTTACAGAGATATGTTGCATAGTGGCAAAGTCAGGGCTTTTATTTTACCTGTCACCCGAATAGTGTACATTGTATCCAATAGGTAATTTTTAATCTTTTACCAACCCCTAGTCCCAGCTTTCTTACATTTTGTAGTCTCTAAATCAAATCGTTTCATTTTTTTTTTTGCTCAGTGGAAGTAATGAAGTTGTTATGTTATTTCTCTATTTTTATTATCCATCTTCTGGTGTTCTATTATTAATTGTAGAGTTTTAAGATGGAAAATAATTCAAAATATTGAATATTTTTTTCAATACTTCTAAGTATCTTTGACATTATACTTTTGAACTAAACTAGAGCATATTTTTGACATTTATAACACTCCAAAATCAGGACAACACTCCTATCAAAGTGAAGCATTTGAAGTATTTTAATTTCTCAAATTATCCTTAGTTTGATAAGGATAATTATCAAATTAGCAAATAAGTAAAAATTTGTGTTCCTGACTCACTGGGTTTTAAACTTATCATCACAGTTTTCTCTAGAGAATTGCATTTTTATATCTAGGAAGACTCTTTTTGTTTGTCATTCCTAATTGAGAGCCACAGCCCAAGTCACATACCAGTACAAAGGCCGTCAGTAAAAATGTCACATTAAAATGAATTAAAGTAAGTTGATTTGCAGTCTATCAGTGCATCTGCCAAGACATTACCCAACTTGATGCTTATATATCACATGTATAGACAGTTTATCATGGCTGATTTTTTCCTGCTGCAATGTATACACCAACAATTATAACAATGCCTACACAATGTAAACTCAGTTGTCTTAAAACTATAATAAAAATTGTGTGATACCAGTGAAAGTATGAGCATACAGATTCATTGAGCAAAAAAGCGATTATAAAGAACAAAAATACTTATTTCATATATGATGAATAGAGCATATCAAATTGGAATTTAAATAATTACCAGTCTAGTTTGTTAGAATAGTCATTTAGTGTATATATAAATATATGCATATATATATATTTTTTTTTTATGCTCTACCTATATAGTTGTCTCATAGTTTATATTCAAATAGATTCTTCATGAAATATGGAAGTGGTTTAAAGGCAGGACCTACTTACCAGAATATATGTTTCAGCTTTCTCAAAATATGTATTATAGCCTTATTCTAAAATGGGAAAATAAAATACCAAAATATGAGGTTAAACAAATAATGATATATCAGATGAAAGAATCTTTATGGAAGACAAATAAGAATGACATGGCATTTATTGACATAAAAAGCATTATGGTATAGCATTGAGATAATTAATGGGATACAAACTACATGTATAATATGCCATGGGTGAGGTAAAAAAAAGAGGAATTAAAGAAAATATACAATGAAACAATACTGGTTATTGCTATTTAAAATAGTAGTTTTAAGAAAACAGTAATTTCCAAGATAACACAGAAACAATTCAGAAATTTATTGGAGCAGCTTAGCAAAGAGATTGAAATAAGTTTTAAAAATCAAACAGAAGATTTGGAACTGGGAAATGCATTTGTTGAACTAAAAAAAATATTATTAGAGGCTCTCAACAGCAGATTGGATCAAACAGAGGAAAGAATCAGTCAGCTAAGAGATTGGTTATTTGAAAATATACAGTCAGAGAAGAGAAAAGAAAAGTGAAAAAAGCAAACAGAATAATTACTGCCTAAAAGATGTAGAAAATTACCTCAAAACACTGAATCTAATAATTATTGGTGTTTGAGAGGAAGCAAGAGCAAGGGGTAGAAATGTTATTCAGGGAAGTAATAACAGAAAACTTCACAGCTTGAGTAAGTTACAGACAGCCAGGTACAGGATCACTGAGAACACCAAACAGATTCAACCAAAATTAGACTAACCAAAATTAGACTACCCCAAAACATACAATAATCAAATTCTCAAAGGTCAGGGACAAAGGAGGAAAACAGAAACACAACATAACAACATTTAAGGGATATGACAAATACAATACCAAGAGAGAAGTTTATAGCAACAAATGCCTATACCAAGAAAAACAGAAAATTTTCAAATTAACAACCCAAAAATGCCCTCAATGAACTAGAAAAGCAAGAACAAATCAAAGTCAAAATTAGTGTAAGGAAATAAGTTTTTAAAATCACAGCTGGATTAAATGAATTTGAAACTAAAAAATTAGTACAAAAGAGCTTGGTGTTTTAAAAAGATAAACAAAATTAACAATCCTTAAGCTATACCCAGTAATAAAAAGACTCAAATAAGTAAAATAAGAAAAGAAAAAAAGACATAACACCTGAGATGTCAGAAATACAAAAAAAAAATCATTAGACACTATTATGAACAACTATATGCCTACAAGTTGGAAAACCTAAAAGAGATGGATAAAATCCTGGACATGTATAACCTACCAAGATTGAATCATGAAGAAATTTAAAAAAAAAAAAAGCTCAACAAAACAATAAATAATGAGATAGAAACCATAATAAAAAGTCTCCCATCAAAGAAAAATACAGGACCCTATGGCTTCATTGCTGAATTCTACAAAACATTTTTTTTTAAATTAAAATCAATCTTACTCCAACTCTGTAGAACAATTGAAGAGGAGGGACTATTACCAAACCTATTTTACAGGGACATAATTACACTGATAACAAAAACGCACAAGGACACGCCACAAACAACAAAAAACTAAAAGCCAATATTTCTGATAAGCATAGATCCAAAGATCCTCAACAAAATTTCATTTACAAAGAAAATGAAATAAAAAGCACATTGAAAAGATCATTCACCATGATCAACCAGAATTCATCCTAGGGAATCATGTATAGTTTAACTTATACAAATTAGTAAAGGTGTGGTAGCTCATGCCTATAATCCCAGAACTTTAGGATGCCAAGGTGGGCAGTTCACTTGAGGTTAGGAGTTTGAGACCAGCCTGGCCAACATGACAAAACCTCATCTTTACAAAAAAAAAAAAAAATTAGTGGAACGTGTTGGTGCATGCTAGTTCCAGCTACTCAGGAGGCTAAGGCATGAGAATTGCTTGAACTTGGGAGGCAGAGGTTGCAGCGAGCCAAGTTCATGCCACTGCACTCCAGCCTGGGCAACAGAGTGAAACTGTGTCTCAAAATAAAAACAAAAATACAGGTGATACATCACATCAACAAAATCAAAATGAAAACTATACGATTATTTCAACATATACCAAAAAAGAATTTTATTACATTCAACATCAATTTATAATAAACCCTCATCTAAATGGTTACAGAAGGAATATACCTCAAAATAATAAAGATCATAAATGACAGACCTGCAGTTAATATCGTACTGAATTAAGGCTTTTTCTCTAAGAACTGGAACACGACAAGAATGCCCACTTCCACCACTTTTCTTTAACATAATACTGGAAATCATGCCTAGAGCAATTAGGCAAGAGATTAACAAAAAAAGCCATCTAAGTTGGAAAGGAATAAGTAAACTTAGACTTGTTTGAAGATGACATGATCTTACATCTAGCAGTACCTAAAGAATACACCAAAAAACTATTCAAATGGACAAACACATAACATTGCAAAATACAAAATTAACACAAAAAGCAGTATATTTATATACACCAACACCAAACAATCTGAAAAAGAAATCAAGAAAGCAACCCTGTTTACAATATCTCCAAAAAATATATAATACTGAGGAATCAATTTAACCAAACAAATGAAAGATCTATACAAGGAAAACTATAAAACATCGATAAAAGAAATTGAGGAGACAATATGGGAAGATATTTCATACTTATGGTTTCAAAGAACTAATATTGTTAAAATCACAATGCGATCATAAAGCAATTTGTAAATTTAATGCACACAATCTCTATCAAAATATTAATGATATTCTTCATAGAAACAGCAACAAGTATCCTAAACTCTTTCAGGATTCTTAGAGAATGACAAAAGACTTTCAATAGCCAAAGCAGTCCTGAGCAAAAAGAAAGGTGGAAGCATCATACTATCTAATTAAAAATTTACTACAGAGCAATAGTAACCAAACAGCATGACATTGGCATGAAAACAGAAACATAGAGAAATGGAATGTATATAAATAGACTATATTTAAAGACTTTTTTAAAGAAAGGCATCCTTTTTAGAGCAGTTTTAGGTTCACAGCAAAATTGAGCAGAAGGTATGGTGAGTTTTCATATATTCTCTGCCCAAATTCATAACCTTCCACATTATCAGTATAACACATTGAAACGGTACATTTGTTACAATTGATTAACCCACATTGACACATCATTATCACTCAGAGTCCATAATTTACACTGTGTTCCATCATGGTACTATACATTCTATAGGTTTTCACAAACGTGTATGTACCCAACATTTGAGTATCATACAGAGTAGTTTCACTAACCTAAAAATCCTCTGCGCTCTGTCTACACATCCCTTTCTCCTTTCAACTCTAGGTGATAGCTGCATCTTTTACTGTATCCATAGTTTTGCTTTTTCCAGAAGGTATAGTTGGAAGTATGTGGTAGGTAGCATTTTCAGATTGACCTTTTTTTCACTTAGTAATATGTATCAAAGTTTCTTCTATGTCTTTTCATGGCTTCAAGGTTTGTTCAGTTTTAGTGCTAAATAATATTCCACTGTCTGGATGTACCACAGTTTATCCATTCACCCACTGAAGGTAGATTATCTGTTGCTTCCAAGTTTTGACTATTATGAATAAAGCGGCTATAAATATCTGTGCTCAGGTTTTTGAATGGACACAAATTTTTAACTTCTTTGGGTAAAAACCAAGAAGTGTGATTGCTAGATTATATGATAATGGTATGTTTAATTTTGTAAGAAACTACCAAATTGTCTTCCACACTGTCTGTACCATTTTGCATTACAACCAACAATACATGAGAGATCCTGTTGCTTCACATTCTTGCCAGCATTTGGTGTTGTCAGTGTTCTGGATTTTAGCCATTCTAATAGATATGCAGGGGTATCTCATTGTTATTTAAATTTGAATTTACCTGATGACATATGATGTATGATGTCTTTTCATATGCTTATTTAATATCTGCATATTTTTGGCAAAGTGTCTATTAAGGTCTTTGGCCCACTTTTTAATCAGGTTTTTCATTTTATTTTTTTAGTTTTTTTTTTTAATATATATACTTTAAGTTCTGGGGTACATGTGCAGCTCTTGCAGGATTGTTACGTAGGTATACACATGCCATGGTGGTTTGCTGCCTCCATCCCTTCATCACCTACATTAGGTATTTCCCCTAATGCTATCTCTCCCCAGTAGGTTTTTCCTTTTTTTACTGTTGGGTTGTAAGAGTGCTTTGTGTATTTTGGATGACAATATTATATAAGTATTTTGATTTTTTTCCAATTGGTCATTTATCTTTTTTTATTTAATAGTTTTTTTTAGCACAATAGCAGAAGTTTTTAATTTTAATACAGTTAATACTAGTTTTTTACCTCATAGATTGTACCTTTTGTGATGTATCTAAAAGGTCATCACAATTTAAGTTATCCCAGTTTTCTTTTATGTTATCTTCTAGGTCTTTTATAGTTTTACATTTTATATCTAACACAATTTAGGTCATCTAGATTTTCTTTTATGTTATCTTCGAGGTCTTTTATAGTTTTGCATTTTATAACTTGATGATCCATTTTAGTTAATTTTTGTAAATGATGTGAGGTCTTTGTCTAAATTCATTTTTTTTGCATGAGATTAATGTCTAGTTGTTTCAGTACCATTTTTTGAAAAGATTATATTCTCTCCATTATATTGCCTTTGCTCATTTGTCAAAGATCAGTTGACTATAATTATGTGGGTCTATTTCTAGGCTCTCTATTCTTTTACTGTTACCTATTGGTATATTTTTAAATCAAGTCCATACTTTTTTATTAGTCTAGCTTGATGGTAAGTTTTGAAGTTGGGTAAAAGAAGTCCTCCAAATTTGTTTTTTTCTCCCAACATTGTTTTGTCTATTCTAGATCTTTTTTCTCTTCATATAAACTTTAGAATCTGTTTCAATAACCACAAACTAACATTCTGGGATTTTTATTGAAACTGTGTTAAATTTATACATCAATTTTGGAAGAACAGACTTCTTAACAATATTGAGTCATTCTATCTATGAATACTTAATATCTCTCCATTTATTTAGTTTTTCTTTGATTTCTTTCATCATAGTTTTATAGTGCTTTTTATACAGACATAAATATTTTATTAAATTTATACATAACTATTTCATTTAGGGGTGCTAATGTAAATGATATTGTGTTTTTTTTTTTAAATAAAAACTGACTCTTGTATATTAACTTCATATTCTGTGAGCTTTCTATAATTGCTTATTAGTTCCAGTTTTTTTTTTCCTTTGGTCAGTTCTTTTAGATGTTCTACATAGAAAATCATGTCATCTGTGACATGATTAAAATAGATTAAAATAAAGATGATTAGAAAGATAAAGACAGTTTTATTTCTTCATTCTTAATTTGTATACCTTTCACTTCCTTTACTTGTGTTATTACATTAACTAGAGCTTCAAGCATAATGTTAAGGAGTGTTAAGAGGGGACATCCCTACTTTGTTTCTGATCATAGTGGGAAAGCTAGTTTCTTATCCATTCCATAGTTGATGCAGATTTGGGTTTGTTTTCAATTTGTGTTTATTATGAATAAAGCTGCTACAAATATTTTGTGTAATTTTACAGTGTATATAAATATTCATTTCTTTTGTGAAATTCCTTGATAATTAGAATATGCATATATACAACTTTTATAGACACCACCAAAGAGTTTTTCAAATATTCACATTAATATCTATTTTCCTCAAGAATGGATAATATTTTTAATTGCTATACATCATTTCCAATATTTGGTATATCAGACTTTTTAAAAATATCCATCCTGTTGGGTTTGTAGTGATATTTTGTTTAGGTTAAATTTTTATTTCTCTAATAAATAATGAGCTGAAGAATATTTTCATATCCTTGTTACTAACCATTTGGGTATCATTAGAGTATTTCAAATATGTTTTTGTTGGATATTAATTTCTTATTCATGTCTTAGTCACTGTCTATTCCTGGCATAAGCCCTTTGTTGGAGATGTATATGTATGTATGTACATATATAGATCTATTCTCATATTCTGGATTGTATAGTTTGCCTTTTCACTCCCTTAATAGTGTCTTTTGGTAATCGGAAGTCCCTAATTTTAATAAGATCTAATTATTAGGCTGCATTTTTTTGCCATTAAAAGTAATAGCAAAAAACCACAATTACTTGTGAACGAACTTAATATTATTTTTACATTTAATGGGATTTGTGGTGGATTGCTTAAGCAATTTTTACTTCACAATTATGTAGATGTTCTCCTACATTATATTCTAAAATATTTATTGTCTTACTATTGATATTTAGATCCACAGTCCATTTGTAATTGATCTTTTTGGATTATGTGAGATAAGGATCATGCTATTTTTTACCTTTTGAATATGCAATTGACCTAGGACCATTTATTGAAAATGTCATCCTTTCCATCCAATGAACTATGCTATTACCACTTTTCAAATCAAGTGACCAGATACAGTACATGGATATGTTTATAGATTATAGTTGCATTTTATTTGACTATTTGTCATTGATTTCACTATTCATAGTGTCTTTTTATTGATTCTTAGTAGGTTTATTTCCATTAGTGTACAAAGTTAGTATACAAACTTCTTCAAAGTTTTGTACTGTTTCAAGATTGAGCTGACTCTACTTGATCATTTGGAATTCCATATCAATTTTAGAATTAGAAACTAATTTTTACAAATGCTTCTTTCTAGATTTCTATCAGTATTTCAATGGATATGACAAGTTGGCCGTTGTATATACAAAATTAGAGTTAAAGAAAAAAATTAGGGCTGGTGATTTGAAATTAGGAGTAATTACCATAACAATAATACTTTAATTTTATAAAAATAGAAAGTATTACCAAGAAAAATAAGTATAGATGAGGATAAGGAAATATCACAAAATGAGCTGTGAGGCCAACAATAAGAGTTTTGAGAGAATAGCTAGAATTAGCAAAGAAGAGTGAAAAGTAATATCCAAGAAATTTTCAAAACAATGTGAATGTCATGTCCTGGAGGCTAAATGAGGATGTATCTAGAAAAATAGTTTGATAAAGTTTTAAATGCTACTGATTCAATAAAGATAAGACTAAGGATTGACTATTGGATTTAGCAACGTGTAAAATTCTAGGACCCCTGTTGAGAACCTTAATGCAATGATTTTAAGAAAGAATGAAAAGAAATGAGTTGGAAATAAAGAGTATATTTTTGAGGTGTTTTTCTATTAAGAGGATGAGAAAATTGAGCTATAGAAGTAAAGGCAATAGAGGTAAAATTTTTTGTTATTGGACAATTAAGAGCATGTTTATATACTCACTGAAATGATCTAGTCAAAAATATTGGTTACGTAGATGTGTTCATTTATTATTGTTGCTGTAGCAAATTACCACAAAGTTAGTGATTTTAAGTTAGTGATTTTAAACAACACAAATTTATTATGTTATGATTCTGGAGGCAGGAAGTCCAAAACAGGTCTTACTGGAATAAAATCAAAGTTTTGTCAGGACTGTGCTCCTTGGTAAGGTCCTAGTGGAGATTCTACTTTCTTATCTTTTTTAGCTTCCAGAATTTACTTGTATCTCTTTGTTGGTGCTTCTTCTTTCATCTTTAAGCCAGTGATTGCATCACTCCCTCCTCTGCTTCTATCATCACATCTTTTTCCTGACTCTTCTGCCTCCCTCTCTATCTTGTGAAGACCCTTTATACATTGGGCTCACAGGGTTAATCCAAGAAACTCTCTTCATCTCAGATTCTTAATTTATTCACAGCTGTACAATCTCTTGTACCACATAAGGAAATATATTTAAAGGTTCTAGCAATTAGGATGCAGACATCTTCAGGGAGACATTATTCTGACTGCCATAGTAGGAGATATAAGACAAATTATTGGGGCATTTTGTTTAGTAGGCAAGAGAATATAAATCTGGTGTACAAGTAAAGAGAAATCAGCTTTAGATAAAAGCATACAGAGTTCATCTAACAGGTAAGAAGGCATAGTAAGTGGCATATAAGCAGATGAGATGGTGGGAATCTCTGGAAGCTCCCTTCTGAATGCTTCAATTTTCACAGCAAAATAGGCAGAAAGATTTTCCATTGAGAGAGACAATGAGGATATAAGCAGTTGGAGTTTCGAGAAGTGAGAAGAAAATATAAGTCATCTAGGAGAGTATAACTATGAATGAAATAGAAAAAATATATAAGCTAGCACATTAATGATCCACTTGAAACATATTGCCATTAATTTAGAATGGTATGTTTAGCTTGGTTTTGTGATATTCTTCAACCAAATTCATGCATGCATGCAATCTCTAAGTTGTATTTTCCAGAGTTGTGGTTTTACAGGGTGATTGTGACAAAACATAGAAGGTACAAGAATTGAGAGCAAATGAAAAAAAGTGACTATAATTATTTGCCATGGGAGATTAGGCTTTAAGTAGATGACAGGCATTAAAAGATGGTAGGTAGAATGAATTAAAAATCCTGGTTGGATCAAACATTTTTGAGGGCTGTCTTCTGGAGTGATTGAGGTGGAAAGCCAGGAAGCAGTAGTACTAAAAGTAAATGCCATATTTTAGTTTTTGGAGTTGTTAATCGTACTTAGGGCATGACTATGGATATTAGAGTTTGTTGTAAAGTGGATAATAATATCACAAACAGGGAAGAGTTCAAGGAACTAAGAGGCCAAATATTTTTCTGTATTATCTACATGTGTATTGCAGTTACCACAGATTAATTCAAAACAATGTAAAAAAGGGACAATGATCCAGAAGCTAACATTATTAACCAATAGAAGGGATAAAAATTGAGGGATCATGGATGCTATAATGTTATTTACAAGACTCCAAGTTGGAGAGTTTTAGAAGGGAAGGATGAATCATTTGAAATAAAGAGAAATAGAATCACCTGGTAATGCCTACTCGACTCCAGACCAAGTGGTGCAAAGGGCTGGGGGAGAATTAATAACCACCATTTAAGGTAGTTGCAATAACCAGGCTTCCAGTTTATCAAGAAGTACAACCATTCCCCAACTCTCATCTGCTATTTCCTGTGGTAGAGGTTTTAAATGCTTATGAAATAGCCACACATTTCACCATTGCAGTTAGGTTGGATACATCTGACTAGGTTCTTCTAAATAATGAAATATGGAGGAAGAAGATGCACAACCAGGCCAAATTTTTAAAAATTATTCTGTTACCTTCTACTTCTCTCATTTTCTACTGCAGTGACCTTTAAGGTTGTTTACTCCATGTGGTATAAGGGGAAGGACCACTCAGCATGCAACTGGCCTTTGTGTGAGCAAGAAATTGAACGTTATTAAATTAAACTGTAAAGATCTGGAGAGTTATTAATTACCACAGCCTAGGCTACCTTGATAAATAAAATTCGTCTCTTCCTCAGAGGCAGACATCATGATACCTTTGGATAGAAATGTAGACAATATATAATTTTGAGTGATTTTAAATTTTACCTTTAAAAAATATGTATTGCATTCTCCAATTCCATTTTTGCAGTCATTATTATGACAAATTTTATCTATGCTGTTATATATTTATCTACATCTATATCTGTGTCCATATTTGTATCTAAATTTATATCTATATAATTTACTGCTCCAAAATAACACAGTATTTCATCATATGTACATATTAGGTTTCAGTTAACCATTACAGTATTGTTTCAAATTTATATTGTTAGTAATTTATTTTTATTACCATCAATGATACACTGGGTTTTCCTGTCTAGGTTTTTGTGCATATAAGGAAGTATTTCTTTAACATGAAGGGCAGATTGCCAGATGAAAATTGCTAGATTAAATGGTAGGTACATTTTAGATTAATCTATGTTGTCACATTTTCAGGCTTAAGCATATCATTTTTCACTCTTACAAGCAGCATATACTATATTCATTTTTTCATACATCAATACTTGATAAGACCTCAAAATTAATATATGTGTAAAAGTCAATTTTTTATAATTGCTTTGATTTGAATTTTACTAATAAATAGTAGATGTTAGCATTTAAAATATTTATTGGCCATTTGAATTTTATATGGCATGAATTACCTTTTCCATATCTTTGAAAATGTTCTATTGATTTGGTTTTTATCTTGTGATTTTCTGCAATTTAAAAAATATTCTGGGGATATCACCACTGATCCCATGGAAATACAAACTACCATCAGAGATTACTACAAACAACTCTATGCACATAAACCAGTAAATCAGAAGAAATTGATAAATTCTTAGACACTTGCACCCTCCCAAGACTAAACCAGGAAGAAGATGAATCCCTGAATAGACCAGCAACAAGGACTGAAGTTTGAGGCAGCAATTAATAGCCTACCAACGAAAAAAGTCCAGGTTCCAACAGGTTCACAGAAGAATTCTACCAGACGTACAAAGAGGAGCTGGTACCATTCCTTCTGAAACTATTCCAAACAATATTAAGAGGGAATCCTCCCTAACTCATTTTATGAGACCAACATCATCCTGATACTAAAACCTGGCAGAACCAATCTAAAAAAGAAAACTTCGGGCCAATATCCATGATGAACACTGATGCAAAAATCTTCAATAAAATACTGGCAAACCAATTGCAACAGCACATCAAAAAGCTTATCCATCACGATCAAGTAGACTTCATCCTGGGGATGCAAGGCTGGTTCAACATATGCAAATATATAAACATAATCCATCACATAAACAGAACCAAAGACAAAAACTACATGATCATCTCAATAGATGCAGAGAAGGCCTTTGACAAAATTCAACAGCCCTTTATACTAAAAACTCTCAATAAACTAGATATTGCCTAGATATTGATGGAGCATATCTGAAAATAATAAAAGCTATTTATGAAAAACCCATGGCCAATATCATTCTGAATGGGCAAAAACTGGAAGCATTCCCTTTGCAAACACCAAAAGCATTGGCAACAAAAGCCAAAATACACAAATGGGATCTAATTAAACCTAAGAATTTCTGCACAGCAAAAGAAACAATCGTTAGAGTGAACCGACAACCAATAGAATGGGAAAAAATTTTTTGCAATCATTCCATCTGACAAAGGGCTAATATCCAGAATCTACGAAGAACCTAAGCAGATTTACAAGAAAAAAACAAACCCAAGTGGGTGAAAGATATGAACAGACACTTTTTAAAAGATATTTATGAGGTCAACAAACATATGAAATAAATGCTTATCATCGCTGGTCATTAGAGAAATGCAAATGAAAACCACATTGAGATCCCATTTCATGCCAGTTAGAATGGTGATCATTAAAAAATCTGGAAACAACAGATGCTGGAGAGGATGTGGAGTGATAGGAACACTTTTACACTGTTGATGGGAGTATAAATTAGTTCAACCATTGTGGAAGACAGTGTGGCCATTCCTCAAGGATCTAGAAATAGAAATTTCATTTGACTCAGCAATCCCATTACTAGGTATATACCCAAAGGATTATAAATCATTCTATTATGAAGACATATGCACATACATGTTCATTGTGGCACTGTTTACAATAGTAAAGACCTGCAACCAACCCAAATGCTCATGAATGATATGCTGGGTGAAGAAAACGTGGCACATATACACCATGGAATACTATGCAACTATAAAAAAGGATGAGTTCATGTCCTTTGTAGGGAGAAGGATGAATCTGGAAACCATCATTCTTAGCAAACTGATACAAGAACAGAAAACCAAACACAACATGTTCTCAATCATAGGTGGGTGTTGAACAATGAGAACACATGGGCACAGGGAAGGGAGTATCATGCACTTGGGTCTGTTGAGGGGTGGGGAGCTAGGGGAGAGACTGTGGAGGGTGGGGAGGTTGGGGAGGGATAACATTGGGAGAAATGCCTGATGTAGTGACAGGGGAACAGAGGCAGCAAACGACCATGGCATGGGTTTACTTATGCAACAATCCTGCATGATCTGCACATGTACCCCAGCTCTTAAAGTACAATTAAAAAATTTTAAATTAAAAAAAGTTATAAAAAATATTCTGGAACAATTTTTTTAGCTTACACTCAGAGTAAATATTTCTTTCCCATCATTTGTTTTTTAGCTTTAAAATATTATCATTCATAAGATATACATTTTGATGTCAAATAAACTTCATGTTTTTTTCTTATTGTTTGATATTTAATAAGTCTTTCCCTGTCACAGTATCATAAAGATGATTTCCTATCTTATCAACTCATTTTAAGTTACAGGACATGCTATCCAACTTCAGAACTAGCCAAATGAGAATTTAATACAGATATAATACAAATGTCTTTTAAGTATATTTCAAGTTTATTATATTGGTAGTTCTAATTCATAATTTCTGCAGTGACTTGTTATTGCTTAAGATGTGTTTTTGGAATGTAATAAGAACACCAAGGGCTATTGCTTGTCCTTCCTATCATGACAGCTCTTAGTGATTAAAACTGTGGAATCTGGAATTAGATTGGCTTTGTTAAAATGCAAGTCCCATTATTTCTTTTTATTTTCGATAACTTTATTTTTGTATCTAGTTTTTCTATAACATGGATTTTAAAAAAACACAGAGACTGACAACTGAGAATCTTTGCCTTTTAAGTTGTATATTTCTATGATTTTCTTAAAATAAGAAATATAAACACTTTTAAAATACTACTTTGGAAATCACACACAAGAATTATTAAGAGATCTGGAAAGAATATCTCCAATGGAGAACTTCTTACTACCCATCCTGGCCCATAGCAGACTGTAGAAAGGACAGAAAATCAAATCTTGTCATTCCTTTGTATATCCATAAAGCCATTGCCATTGACAATCAAATAGATAGCCATCCAAGATAGATGGTGCTATTGAACATCTGACCAGGCACATCCTACAGCTGACCAGAGCCAAGTCTCTAGGATTTCTGAATCTCCTCATCTAACCCTTGTGTAGCTTTCTGGGGCAACTCTAGCCCAGTACAGCCACTTAACCAATAACTGACAGCTCCCTAATACATTGTGGTGAGGGCATTTCCAGGAAGAGGCTACTACTCCAAAACCGTGGGACCTTTTCCTTCCTTTTATTTTATCAGTTAGAGACAGAAACCAAATATCTCAGTTTCAGGTGGCTACAAATCTTTTTAGAAAAAGAGGAAAGAAAATGTAAAAGAGACAACTTCTTTAGATGGCTACAAGTCCAAGAAAAAAAAAATGAAAATTTAAACTTTAAGCACTGAGTAAGCCCTAGGTCTAAGAAAACATAATACTAGCCCTAGATTACTTATTGACTTGTGAACAAATTGCTAGATATGGTGGTAAAATAAAATGTAATTCAGTAAATTATATTTAAATGTAAATATATAACAAATAAATTTTTATATGATATTTTTCCATAATTTGATTCAGCTAGAAGTCAAAATTTTTTATATTAATTTATATACTAAAAATTTATATAACAGAAGAATAAAAGGGGTACTGATTGGCTTTTGTACTTCTATAACATACATTATAATATAACATTAATATTTGTTAAAATGCACTAATTAACAAAAATTCATGGACTTAATACTGAGGCTCAAAATGTAGTTATACCTGGGCTATCACTAAATTTAAACAGGCTATCCATATAATCTTGAGAGGGTAATTAAATACAAAACAGAAAAAAAAAGAGTATGCCTCATTTTAACTGTAGTGTTTCTTATATTTCCCATAGTCATGTACCTATGGCTGTAAAATATTCTGTTAGACATAGATGCTCTGACCCACTAAATAAAATTGAAGTCAGTGTTTTGCACTTATGAATTGGTTTTGTAAAATGGGACCCCACAAGCCCCAGTTAAGGTAGTTAATGTGGCCCAATGTAAGTTAAGATGGAGCCTTTAAGAATTAGCATTCGTTATATAAAACCTAATTAGTAAAATGGTCATTACCCCTACTGCTTGTCCATTTAACAGCTCAATTTTGGCAGTTCTCAAATGTAAGAAAATATATATATGGTGTCTTTTGATTAATTATTACAACCATAACAGTGTGGTGCCATCCATTAGTACCCCAATTCTAATACTTAACATTATTAAAAATACTGATTATTTTCAATCAGTAACTGGTAAATATTTTGTTCTTATAGCTTTGGCTAACATGTTACCTTTAGTGCCTATTTCAAAAGTCTTTCAGCTGCAGTTTGCATTCACCTTTTTTTTTTTTTTTTGAGCCGGAGTCTCGCTCTGTTGCCAGGCTGGAGTGCACAGTTTCAGCTCACTGCAGCCTCCGAATCCCTGATTCAAGCTACTCTCCTGCCTCAGCCTCCCGAGTAGCTAGGGTTACAAGCGCCTGCCACTGCACCCAGCTAATTTTTGTATTTTTTAGTAGAGACAGGGTTTCACCATGTTGACCAGGATGGTCTCAATCTCCTGACCTCGTGATCCGCCCGCCTTGGCCTACCAAAGAGCTGGGATTACAGGCATGAGCCACCAAGCCTGGCCTGCATTCACCTCTTAAGGAACATAATACATCTTTCCAGGCTGCCTGTCGGTGACCTCTACAGCTTTGTCATCATACACAATCTTTGCAGACAAAATTTTAATGACATTCACCTTCTCCAGGAGTCCAGGTATGACATTACATTGAGGATACCTTCCTCCAAGGAGATTCATTTGGTATATTCTTTAAGGACATTTAAGTCTAATACCTCTTAGTGCTTTTAGGTTTGGGTGGCAACATATTTCTCATTTACAAATTTTACTTTCACATTGAAATCAACAGATACTGCTATCTCATTTTTCACTGTAGAGGCTTTAACAAATCATTGTAATGTCTCCTAGAGTCTCTGGACCACATATGGTAACCATTAGTTGCCCCAGGGCTTCTGGTGCAGGATATTGCCTTTTTTGACCATGTACGATACACCATTCAAACAGCAAATTACTGGCTACCTACTGGGTTCTCTTGAAAACAGAGGCTCTCACTGGCTTTGAGCCTGTGATCTTTAATACCCAGCTCTCCATTATGATTTGGATCATGGAAGCAGCACCCTGCAAGCTCAGCACAGCTACTGAGGCCTCCAAAGGACAGGATGGAGTAAATCTTGAGCCCTCTTCTATATTCCACTTGCTGGAGGGAAAGGCTTCCTCTGTCTCAGCCTCTTGCCAGGTGCCATGGTGTTGGAGAAGGTCATCTATCTTCAAGACCCTTTGACTATCTGAGAAAGCTCTTGGGATTAACTGAGTGAACAATAATGAAAGTTTGTTGACGGTACAAACAGCACTCCATACAATATGGAGCTTAGTGGAATTTGCTGCTTTCCATTCTTTAGCCTGAATGTCCCTAATAAAGAATGGGACACAAGAAACAACACACTTGGCCAAACCCCAGTGAGTCATGTTAACACTGGATGACCTGGTCTACAAATGATCTCATCTTCACATTTATTGTAAATGATTGAACCATTTGTATTGAACCATTATCTACAAATTGTCCACTTCAATGTTAAAAACAAATAAACAAAAACCTCTGGAAATCTCTTGCCTTACAGACACCCAAAATATAAATCAAAATAACACATCTCCACATACACTAAGACAACAATACGAGGCCTTGCTAGGATATTCCTTATTCCCTTCAGTGTTACAGACAGTACTAATAGTAAATAAACCATAATTTCACTTCTTAGAGTACATCATGCTAAGCCCTTGAGAGAGGCATTCAATCAAACCTTCATGTCCCTGACTAGTATCAAATAACTGGTTAAACTGAGAGACATAATGATGTACTCAAATAACTCTTTTTCAGATTCCATTAAAACAAATAAACTTCAAAAATGTTCTAGTTTACCCCAGGCCTTAACCTATTTTTATATATTTTTGATCTTATTCCATTCTACAGAGGCTGCTAGATTGAGGACACATAATCTTCTGGGACTCATGTTAGATTATTCCACTTAAACTTTCATCCAACACAAAATTCTGTTGATGCAGCTGTACACTATTCTGTTGATTGCTGGTTGTATTACTTAACTACTGGTTTGGGTGCTTTGGTTTACAACTGGAGGCCCAAACTTTCCAGTAGATGACTGCTTTAACCAATTATGAACAATGTTTAGGCCCATATAAACTCTATTCTATATCTACTTGAAAAGGATATCCCAGCTGCACATCCTAGCTTACTTTGCCCTGGCCCAAAATCTTCCTGCAGGAGATGACATTGCCACAGGAGACACTGACCCAACCCAAGACTTCAGTGCTAGAGATGACTTTGTCCTCCGTGTTGCAAATTACTTTGCCACTTACATTAAACCTCTACCCAGTGATGTTCATGGACTGCCTTTTCTAAGACACAAATAGACATAAGGCATTTTTGCTTTTCTTCCTGAATTCACTGCTTAGTCCATAGTACACTTCTTGCTTTCTGCTCAACTGTAGACTCCCATACTTTCATACCTGAAGGGAACTCAGACAATGGCTACTAAACTTGATGGAGATTATTGCGTTCCCCAGGAGGTACCAGTTCCATATTGGTCAATTCTTCAGCCCCTTTGACCTCTTTGGGAGAGGACCACCCACTTGATATTGACTTTTCCTGCTGCCTTCTTCCAACTTTCCACCATAATCTCTCTCTTTGTGTCTCCAAATATAGCTACCATAAACACTTTTTTCTCTTACAGTCAATAGATCCCCACAACTCAATTATAACTGCCTTCCATTTAATTCTGATGCCAAGTCACCAAGGTGTGAATTGTAGTGATTTCCTATAATTCTTTTTTACCTCAACATCCATTTTATTATTTATTTATTTATTATTATTATTATTATTATTATTATTAGAAATAGAGTCTTGCTCTGTTGCCCAGGCTGCAGTGCAGTGGTGCAATCTCAGCACACCGCAACCTCTGCCTCCCTGGTTCAAGCGACTCTCATGCCTCAGCCTCCCAAGAAGCTGGGATTACAGGCATACACCACGATGCCCAGCTAATTTTTTGTATTTTTAGTAGGCATGGGGTTTTGCCATGTTCTCCAGGCTGGTCCCAAACTCCTGACCTCAAGCAATTCACCCGCCTCAGCCTCCAAAAGTGCTGGGATTATAGGCGTGAGACACCTTGCCTGGCAAAAATTTTGTTTTCTCCTTACAGAGGCAGGGCTCAGCAAACCTTCACACAGTTTCCAGTTCTCTATCACATTCAAATGTTTCAAGCTGATAGCCAAAGATAAGGAAATAAAGACATATCTTCAACCTAGCAAACTGGGTTGCCTGCATTCCCAAAGGACCACTTCCTTTCTAGTAACCATTCTGGCATTTGCCTGATAACTTGAAGTGATCCACATCTCATTCCCTAATGATAGGTAGATAGGTAGGTAGATAGATAGATAGAGAGATAGATAGGTATAGATAGGTACAGATGTAGATACTGCTAGTTGCCAGACTCCTATTTCTTCCTGTCTGTGCTCCCTCACCTTCTTGTGTGTGGCTTCCAGGTGTGCTGTGTACTCACTAAGGTCTATTAAGTACTAAAACTCTTAAACGTTTACATTGTAGTTGTGTCATTAAAGATTGATCAAGGGAAAATGAAAAAAAAAACTCACAAATTATCAATATCATTAATGAAAGGGTGGACATCACTGTAAATCCTATAGATATTGAAATGACAAGACAATACTAAGGAACAGTTTATGCTAATAAATTTGGAAACCTACATAAAATCAATTATTTGAAAATCACAATCTAAAAAAGGAATTCAAGGAAAAGGAAACATAAATAGTTCTTTGGTAAGAAAATTGTACCTGTAATTTAAAACTTTCCTTAAAAATCCATTTTTAATTATAATTTTTATTAACTTAATAAATGTAGAACTTTACATTATATATTTTTTCTTGAGAAAGTATTAATAATTTTTGTTTTCTAATAAGTACAATCATTTTATCTAAGTTATTACGTGTATTGGTGTGTGTTCCACAAAGTATTTATCATTTTAAAATCTGTAGCATCTATAGTTATGCCATCTCTGGCTAGTTATCAATTTATTGATCTCAAGTAACCAGTGTTTGGCTTTGATATATATATATATTTTTTCTGGTTTCTTCTTCATCAGTTTCTCTTGTTTTTTTTTTTTTTTATTACTATACATTTAAGGGGTACAAGTGCAGCTTTGTTACATGGATATATTGATTAGTAGTGAAGTCTGAGTATTTAGTGTAACCATTACCCAACTAATGCATATTATACCCATTAAGTAATTTCTCATTCCTCACCCCATCTCACTCTCCCATTCTTCTGTGTCTCCAATGTGTATTATTCCACAGTTTATATCTATGTATGCACATTACTTAGCTCCCACTTATATGTGAGAACATATGGTATTTGACTTTCTGTTTCTAAGTTATTCATCTAAGATAATAGCCTTCACTTCCATCTGTGTTGCTAGGAAAAACATGATTTGACTGTTTTTTTTTTTTTTTTTTTTTTTTGGCTGAATAGCATTTCGTTGCATATATATGTCACATTTTCATTATATAACCATTCATTGATGGAACTTAGGTTGACTTCTTATCTTTGTTATTGTGAGTAGTGCTGTGATAAATATGCAAGTGCAAGTGTCTTTTTGACATAATGATTTCTTTCCCTTTGGGTGTATACCCAATAGTGAGATGACTGGATCAAGTGGTAATTTTGTTTTTATTTCTTTGAGAAATTTCTGTACTGTTATCCATAGAGGGCAAAGTAATTTGTATTGCCATTAACAGTGTATAAGCCTTTCCTTTTCTCCACATGCTCACCAAGATCTATTATTTTTTGACTTTTTAATAATAGCCATGCTGACTCATGTAAGGTAATATCTTATTGTGGTTTTAATTTGAATTTCTCTGATTACTGATGTTGAACATTTCTTCACATGCTTGGTATCCATTTGTATGTCTTCTTTTGAAAGTGTATATTCATGGGATTTGTCCAGTTTTTAATAGGTTTATTTGATTTTTTATTGTTGTTGTCTGTTCCTTATAAATTCTGGAT
>CAUYQU010035867.1:0-66750 GCA_963574635.1 Cheracebus regulus
ACATTTTCAAATAGCTAGAAAAGAGGATTTTGAATATTCCCAACACAAAGAAATGAGCAACGTTTGAGGTGATGTATATGTCAATTACCCTAATTTGATCATTATATATTGTATACATTTAATAAAATATCACTCTATATCCCATAAATATGTACAATTATGTGTCAATTTTTTGTGTGTGTGTGAGATGGAGTCTCACTGTGTTGCCAGGCTTTTACCAAATCCTTGATATCCAGGTAAATAACCATAAGCCTCAACCTGCTACCTCATTCCACACACAAAAATTCCAGCTGGATCAAGACCTAAATATAACTTATAAATTACAAATCTTCTAGAAGAAAACAGAAAGTCTCCATGACCAGGGGATAGACAAAAATGTCTTAGACAAAGAAAACAATAATCATAAGACAAATCCCATGGTAAATCCATCTTATGAAAATCAACAACTTAAAAAAACTGATAAATGGTAGAATAAAATTATATTTTACAATATATAAACTGGAATAAAATTACATATAATACATGCAGATACACACACACACACACACACAGAGCTGACAAAGAACTTGTATACCCAAAACACATAAAGAACTCCTAGAACCTCTTCCTCTTTCTTTCTCTCTTTCATTCTTTTTTTTCTTTCTTTTGCTGTTTCTTTCTTTCTCCTTTTCTCTTTAAAAAAAAAAAAACGAATTCCTAGAACTCAAAAATAAAAAGATGACACAATTTTTTTTAATGAATAAGATTTTAATACACATTTCACAAAGAAAGCTGAATGATCAGTAAGCACTGTACATTAAAAAGTGTTCCATATCATCTGTTAAAAGTTAAAATTGCAGTGATATACTACTATACAACAGTCAGCATGGCTAAAATTTTAAAAACTGATAATATCAAATGTTGACAAGGATGTGAAGCACCTAGAACTCATTATTGATAAGCATGAAATGGTATAATCACCATGGAAAAACATCTGGAAAGTTTCTTGTAAAACTAAATAGACACCAACAGATACCCTATAACTCAGCAATTCCACTCCTAGATTATTTACCCCAGAGAAATGAAAACATATGTCCACAAAAAGACTTGTAAAAGTATTTACAGCAGCTTTGTTCGTAATAGCCCCAAACTAGAAATGGTCCTTGTATTCATCAATAGAAGAATAAACAAACTGTAATATATTTATGCATTGCAATTCAATGCAGTAATGTTTTAAAAAGGCACAATTAGCAATGAGCACCCCAGCACCCAGATCTTGGTTTCTAAATATCATGTATACCAGGGGTCTTTCATTTCATTTCCAAATAACCAGCGTTCTTTGGAGAAAAAGCCGACTGGGGCTAGGGTTGGGAAGGAGTAAGTCTGGAGCATACCGTTAATACCAGAAAGAAAGTACTTAAAAAATGATGAGATTGTGTCAACAGAACATAAGGGCCAGTCTGAAAGGGTTCCCACAGGACAAATTTGGGATTGTGTAAGCATAAAATAATAAGAGTACTGTATTGTAAACCCCTGAATAAGAATTTGAGTTCATACTGACATAAATAAGTAGGGAAGAAGGGAAAGCTCTCTTAGTACAGAATGCCAACTATTCAATATAGAAGCAAAAGTAGAGTCATGGTGTGTTGGTTAAAAAAAAAATCAGAAAATAAACAATGAGGGCTAAAAGAGTAGTTGCAAGTTGAATGAGGAATCAGACATACAGTAACTTTACAGTGAACAGCTTGGTGATACAACATCCTGTGCCTCCTGACATGGTCCAAGGACACATCCTTTCTGGGGTGGTTCTGACAAAAATATAGAATTCAAATCTAATAATGACGATATGTCAGGAAAAAAAATACGAGAATTCACCTATTTTTTTAAAAAGTAACAAGATCAAGAAAGATAAAGTTCATCTGGTTACATATGGTGGAGAAAAAAGAAGGGCAAAGGAAGGTGAAGGATTATACAGAAGGACGTGAAGAAACATGACAACTAAATGCAACACACAGTCCTGGATTGACTGGATTCTTGACTCTGAGGGAAAAAAAAAAGCCACAGGTATATCAACCAAGTAATTGACAGAATTTAAATAAAAATAGCTACGGATTAGCTAACAGGTGATATGAATGTCGATTTCCTGACTCTGATATTTAGTTTGGGTTATATATAATAACATCCTTGATCTTAGGAAACACACATTGAAATTTAGTAGGGGAAGACTAGGAGGACTCACAGTTACTCTCCAATGTTTCAGGAGAAAACAGAGGGAGAGAAGAAAATGGCAAAGTGGGACAACATGTAAGCAAGTGGTGAATGAGTGTGAAGAGTACATAGCCGTTCCTTCTACTATCCTTGCAACTTTTCTGTAGGTTTGATAAAATATTACCCAAACACATGCACATGCACATTACTGTAATTATTCTCTAATATGAGGATACCGTAGTTCAGTGATTTTAAGACACTTGCTTAGCCACAAAATTACTAAGAACCAAGCCTTGAACTTGAATCCAGGCCTTCTGACTATAGATCTTTCCAGTGTCCCTGCCCTGTCATTAATCAATAAACAAATCACCCCCTTAGGTCATATTGCTGAACGATGAACTAGGTGATTGAGAACTGGGTGAGGGTGGGAGGGGAGAATTCGAAGTTTTTAAAGCACTGGTAGTTACCTGTCATGATGACCTACTTGGCCATCTTGCTTGGAGACAAAGGAACTGACATATACTTCAGTCTGAAAGTTGCAATTCCAAATTGATGGGGCCCAAAGAAAGAGGAGTAAAAGGCAGCATTTCTGTGAAACAAGGATGTGTTCTAGGAGCCCTATTCAATTTCCAGACAGCTGTGTGCTGCGTCTGACAGCAGGTACTCACCCAGTACCACTGCTCTACTAAATATATCTTTCCTTTGCATCTCCTGTGTCTGTGCTTAACAGCACTGATAATATGCCCAGGTGTATTCACCTAGGAAGATCTATTTCAACTAAGTTGTGACTGACCTGAATATAGTGGACACATATAATAGAACCATTTAACTTACACGAATTCAACTACTTGTAAATGTAAATAAATATACAAGTATATATAAGCATATTTACTTAAGTGATATGGCCAAATATTGCACTTCCTGCATAAGCCTAAGCAGTGGAATGAGTGTGAGCAGGGATATCTTACTTTATGTGCTTCCCCTAATATGCACATGTCTTTGCTGACTATGACATAGCATTTAGAGAAATTAGTCAGAATATAGATGCTAGCTAAAACAGGTTTTTAGTTAAAAAGCAATAAATGAGAGGCCAGGTGCAGTGGCTCACGCCTGTAATCCAGCACTTTGGGAGGCCGAGGCAGGCGGATCACGAGGTTCAAGACCAGCCTGACCAACATGGTGAAACCCCATCTCTACTGAAAATACAAAAACCTGGGGCCAGGCATGGTGGCTCATGCCTGAAATCCCAGCATTTTGGGAGGCCGAAGTGGGAGGATCATGAGGTCAAGAGATTGAGACCATCCTGGTCAACATGGTGAAACCCCATCTCTACTAAAAAATACAAAAAGTAGCTGGGTGTGGTGGCGCACGCCTGTAGTCCCAGCTACTAGGGAGGCTGAGGCAGGAGAATTGCTTGAACCCAGGAGGAGGAGGTTGCGGTGAGCCAAGCTCGTGCCACGGTACTCCAGCCTGGCACCTGGTGACACAGTGAGACTTGGTCTCAAAAAAAAATTAGCCGGGCATGGTGGCACGCACCTGTAATCCCAGCTACTCACGAGGCTGAGGCAGGACAATCGCTTGAACCTGGGAGACAGAGGTTACAGTGAGTGGAGACTGTGCCATTGCATGCCAGCCTAGGCAACAGAGCGAGACTCTGTCTCAAAAAACAAAACAAAAATAAATGAGAATCCTCATCCAAAAATGGAGATGAATAGCAGGTGGGTGAGGAGTAGGAAGGCCAGGAAAATAAGAGGCAGATGAATGGGAGCCATGGTTTCGACTCCAGGTGCTAGGGAGCCTAAGCGACAGGCTGTGCTTGAAGCTGTGAGCCTGGAGTGAAGCTTCCCTCTGCTAGGCCTTGGACTAAACCTAACAAACAGGCAAGGCAGGGGGGAAAGGTGAGTGGGTGGAACACAGAGGATTTTTAGGGCAGTGAAAATACTCGCATGATACTCTAATGGTAGAATACATGTCTCCATACATTTGTCCAAACCCAAAGATCATGCAATACCAACACTGAACCCAAATGTAAACTATGGATTTCAGGAGATGGTGATGCGTCAATGTGGGCTCATCAATGGTAACAGATGCACTAGTGTGGTGGGGGACGCTGATAGTGGGAGAAGCTATGCATGTGTGGGAGCAGGGGATAGATGGGAAATCTCTGTACCTTCCTCTCACTTTTGCTGGGAAACTAAAGTTTCTCTTAAAAAAAAAAGTCTCTTAAAAAATTTGTTTGGTAAAAAAACAACAAAAACCAGGGAAAATATTACAAATAAAACTTCACTGGATAAAACACCCAGACAAAATGAGAGATCTATGACAGTCACAGATGGGAGGATGACAAATCCTAAGCTAACCTAGAAATTGAATGTCCAGGCTCTTAGTCAGTCACTCTGGCCTGGTCCCTGCCAACATCCCTGGCCTTGCTTCTTCAAATGACCCAACAACCAGGGCGCCATCTTCCCTGCCTCCAACCTTGTGCTCCTATAGCATCCCCTACAGCCTGCTGTTCACATTGCAAGCAGGATGGTCCTACTGAAACACGTCTGATCACATCACTTTGCCCAAACTGGCCTATCCTCCCATCACTCTCCCATCCCCCTTGCTCAAAGGAGTCAAGCCTGATCTTTCCTCAGGGCCTCTGCACTTTACTGCTTCCATGCTGCTCCTCTCCTCAGAGTGGCAGATCTTACTTCCTTCAGTACTGACATCATCTAGAGTCCCTTGCCCATTCTGGATACAGCAGCATTCCTCCTGCCAGCCTCCATCTCCCTTACTCTGCCGATTTTGCTCAACAGCACTGACCACAATGTGAGCCAACACTGTCTTCTCTGACAGAACAAAAGTTCTACAAGGATGAAGACTTTGTGTTTTGGTTCACTCCTACATATTCATAGCTTTATTGTAGTTCTAATAGTTCTTAAAATAGCCTGGCATGTGTGTGCCATGCTCAAAAAATACGTATTGAATAACTACATAAATGATGCACTGAATATGTATTGAATATGTACTGAATAACTAAATAAATGCATGTGATTCCAATAAAATTTGTAACAGAATTTTTCTAGAAATTGACCAATGGATTCCAAAATTTATATGGAAGAATAAAGTTACAGATAGTTAAGACAACTTTAAAAATGAACAAGATGAAGTATCCATCCTTCAAGATACTCAGCTGCAAAGCCACAGTAACTAAGTATGACACTGATATGGGAATACACAGATAACTAAATCAGAACAGAGTCCACAGACTCCAGTAAATGAGGGTGTGTGAGGCCTGAGAGCACACATCACAAGCCAATTGGGAAAGAACAGTCTTTATCATGGTGTTGGGATAACTGTTTCAACCACTTGAAAAACAAAAACAAAATTAATTTCTTACCTTATACTATAAAAAACAAATTTCGGATGATTTCAAGATTCGACATTCAGAAATTCTCAAAAACTATAAGGAGAGATTGCTGTATGACCTCAAGGTAGAGAAGTCTTCTTAAAGATACACACCAAAATAAACCATAAAGGATAAGGTATATTAGTTTGTCTTAAGAACACATATTAAAAAATGCATCATAGGCCAGGCACAGTGGCTCATGCCTGTAGTCCAGCACTTTGGAAGGCCGAGCCAGGTGGATCACCTGAGGTCAGGAATTCAAGACCAGCCTGGCTAACATGGAGAAACCCCATCTACTAAAACTACAAAAAAAAAAAAAAAGACCAGGCAAGGTGGCGTGTGCCTATAGTCCCAGCTACTCAGGAAGCTAAGCCACAAGACAGGAGGCAGAGGATGCAGTTAGCCAAGATCATGCCATTGCACTCCAGCCTAGGCAACAGAGAGAGACTCTGTCTCAAAAAAAAAAAAAAAAAAAAAAAAAACAAAGAAAGAAAAGAAAAAAACTGAATATACCTAAATGCCCACTAATAGAATAAACAAAAATGTGCTATATTGAATAGAATACAGCGGTTATAATTAACTAGATCTATATATATCAACATAGAAAGTGCCTCCAAGACATAAGTAAAAATAAAGAACATAGATGGCTGGATATTTATTTTTAAAGCACCAAAACAATACCATCTCCTTCCAGACACTAGGTGAAAATGTAAGGAACAGATGAACATGTACACAGACTCACTGCAGTGGCTGCCTCTGGGGGAACAAGACTGTGACAACTGGTTAAAGGGAACTCTACTTACATCTTTATGTTTTGTTCCTTTAAAAAAAAAATGGGGCCAGGCATGGTGGCTCATGCCCATAATCCCAGTACTTTGGGAGGCCGAGGCAGGTGAATCACCTGAGGTTGGGAGTTTGAGACCAGCCTGATCAATATGGAGAAACCCCATCTCTACTAAAAATACAAAAAAAAATTAGCTAGGCGTAGTGGTGCATACCTATAAACCCAGTGACTTAGGAGCTGAGGCAGGACAATTGCTTTAACTCAGGAGGCAGAGGTTGTGGTGAGCCAAAGTCATGCCATTACACTCCAGCCTGGGCAACAAGAGCAAAAACTCAGTCTCAAAAAAAAAAAGAAAGAAAAAGAAAAGAAAAGAGAGAGAGAGAGAAAGGAAGAAAGAAAGAAAGAAAAAGAAAGGAAAGAAAGAAAAAGAAAGAAAGAGAAAGAAAAAGAAAGAAAGAAAGAAAGAAAGAAAGAAAGAAAGAAAGAAAGAAAGAAAGAAAGAAAGAAAGAAAGAAAGAAAGAAAGAGAAAGAAAGAAAAAGATTAATTCAGGATGGTAGAAATGGAGACAGTTACTGTCTGTCCTTTTTGCTTATTTTTCAAATTATTGTGTATACTTCCTCTGATCCTCAAATACATGCCCTGTTTCAATACTGGTAGAAAACTGGTAGTGTAACACACACTGAGAACAGTATTTTACATACGATTTAAATGTCAAAGTAAATTTTGACTATATGCGATTACAGCCTTAACTGACAACTTTAGTATTAATCCTGTTTAAAGTTGAGACTCACAGCATTTAGCAACATGGTGACTTAAAAGCGAACTACATGTAAAACAGTTACTTCATTTAGATAGAGATTTCTGAAAGACCAATCTTATGTATAAAATTAAGTTAATCAAAATCCCTTTTCTCCAGTGCCATCTGGTGGATGAAGGTACAGATGCAACCTCACCTGTACCTTCAGAGCACCATTCAATTTTTTTTTTTTTTCGAGACATGGTCTTGCTCTGTCACCCAGGTTGGAGTATAATGGCTTGATCTCAGCTCACTGCAACCTCCACCTCCACGTCTCAAGTGATTCTCCTGCTTCAGCCTCCGGAGTAGCTGGGATTACAGGCACCCACCACCACACACAGCTAATTTTTGTATTTTTAGTAGAGACAGGGTTTCACTATGTTGGCCAGGCTGGTCTTGAACTCCTGACTTTGTGATCTGCCTGCAAGTGCTGAGATTACAGGCATGAGTCACTGCACCTGGCCCAGAGTATCATTCTTTACAAAAAAGCTCCCTCTTTTATTCTGAGATTGCTGTGTAGTGTACTGTTAACTGTTAACTTTCTTTAGAGCCTTCCTCAAACAGGAAAGTCTTCAGCCTACAGGTTAGATAAGAAGCAAGTGGATATTCTTCATTTTTTTGGCTTTCCTGGTTTCCACTGACTTGACTTTTGCAAGGTATTGTTTAGAAAAGGCTGTTCTTTTACCTTCTGCTCCAAGATTCCTTCTTTACTGTATTTAAATCAAATGATGTTAACTTCTTCCCCCCAGACGATTCTGCAATCATAATCTGCATTCATCTACATTTCAAGCCCTCTAGAATAAAAAATTCCAACAGTTGATTTATATGTAAAACATGTTAGTGTTATTTTGCTTTACATAAACTTATAATAAGGAATTTTTATTTAAAGGATTTTAAAAATATAATAGTCAATATAAATATGTATTGGGAATTATAAACAGTTCTTTCTTCCAAGCACTGGATGAGATACTAAAAAACATATAGTATCTTACTCATAGCCATTAAAATAGTCTAAAATAAAAAGAAACTGTTGTAACAAGGTTACTAATCCCCTAACTTTCAATACTGAGTTCCTTCATCATCCACGTGCAATCTAGAGTTGACACTTAGCAGGGTGGTAAAATTACTTTGGAAAATGCCAACTGTACTTAAACAAGATCAGTTAATTCTATCTGGTTGCCCATTAAAGTTTTATGTAGCTATGATTCCACTTGAGCTTTATAATTTATTTTTAACTGTTTCCAAATCAGCACTAGCAGAGGAGAGAGGTAAATAAAGCCAATGGCACTCCCTTCAGAGGCTCAAAATGGTTAGATTTCAATGCAGATTTAATCTTAGTGAGTTCCGGTCAGTCCATTTAGATGATCCTGTAGGTTCACACAAATACACTGAACCGTTGGTTTAACTTCTCTTCCTTCCTCAAAGTTTATGATAAAAACACTCATCCCTGTATTGGGACTGACTGACATAAGTTCGGATCTGCTCAGAGTGGCTGGTAAGAAACACTTAAGGTGAGTCAGAAAATAATCCAACAGGCTTTTCATGAAACCACCGTGACTCACAACTAAGACACTGGCTGCTAATCCTGGAATGCCACTGTCTGAATTAACTTCAGAGCTGCGATTTTTTCCTAAAGGAAATATCTCTGCCAAAGAAGTTTCCAGACAGTTGCTTGGAGATCCTTGGGAAAACCGTTCTTTTTCATCTGCTTCTTTCAGGATTAGTTGACAAAGAAATTCAAAAAAGTCTTTTCCACGCATTTTCACCTACAAGAAAAGAAATAAAAGGTAAAATAAAGTGACATTAATAACTTCCTTAAAACGTTAACATAGAACATAACTGACTGAATTTTTTTCTAATGTTGAACGCCAAGTGCTACACAAGCAGAAGAATCTCGATCTACATTTCTATTCCTTCAATCAGTAGTTTCACTGACATATGTCAGTATCCACATTTCTGGAACTATGAAAGCACCATGGAGACTAAGATGAAGAAGATACAATTCCCAATTCCTGAGTTCAAAGCACTGGCGGTCTAGTTAGGGAAATCTACATGTCAACAAAACTCATAAAATAGTGCTAACCAGGAAACTGTCTCTGGCACTTCAGTGCCATTGGAGCAACAGCAGCAACAAATCCTTCCCTTACTGAAGTAATGTAAAGTATTTTCAAGAAAATTAGGAAGATAAAGATTAAGGAGGTGGGGGTGGGTTAGGGGAAATCACCAAATTCGAAGCAGAACACTCCAAAGAAATGCAAGCACAGGGATGTCATCATGAACAGAGCTGAGGAGGCAGCAGAGGCCTCAAGACTTCGTGTTTTGAATTATTTCACCTCAAGTGACTTGCCAATCACCCTCTTTGAATTCCACTCCCACCACTAAGCCACCGCTTCACAGTCAAAGGTCTTTTTTAGAAGTACCATCTAATAACACCTTTCCCTAAGTCCATTATCAGTCCTTAATGACAAAGGCAGCTGAGCAGTAAATAAGATTTTAAATAGAATAGAATAATTTACTAAGTAAATAATTTAACATGAAAAAGAGAATGAACCAAGCTACTTTCAAACTGCTTAGCTAAAATTCCAAAACACCTAATTTATGAGTCAGATTTCAACCATTCTGACATAGGCAGTGCCTCATACCTGGTCCAGTGTCTCTCCTCCAGGCGGTGTAAAAACAGGGCACTCTTCCCCGGCTGCTTTGGCCATGGCCCTCAGCTCACTCAGGGCTTTGCCTTCTGCAACCCCATATTTCTGAAATAGTCCAATAGATAACAGTTTCTCCAGTGAAATTACAATGTAACAATTAAGCTTATGTTTATGGCAAATTTAGAACATTCATCCCAGGAATATGCAAATATCCTCCACTTAATTTATTCTATCTCCTCTGAACTGATAAAGAGAATGTACTCAGTAGAGGGCCATGAACCTTAGAAAATATAAATGAAATCTCGAGTTGTACACCATGTCCAAATGGATTATTTTAGAATAACTTGCTAAGCTATCTGAAGTAGATGGTGGGGATTTACTGAACAAATAAATACAGAGATTTGCACAAATTGTAGGACTAGAGATTAACATATGCAAGGCACCAACTCAGCCACCTCCCATCTACACATGTGACCCCAATGACAGCACTATGAAATAAGTAAATAAATATATCTCCATAGTTATAAGGAAGTTTCAGAGACATGAGAGATCTATTTCATTAGGAATCAGTAATGTGAGAATTAACATGGCACCATTATTTATTTATTTTGTTATTTTTTTTGAGTTGGAGTCTCTGGCTCTGTCACCCAGGCTGGAGTGCAGGTGTGTGATCTCATTTCACTGCAACCTCCGTCTCCCAGGTTCAAGCGATCCTCCTGCCTCAGCTTCCTGAGTAGCTGGGACGACTACAGGCACAAGCCACTACACCCAGCACATTTTTGTATTTTCAGTAGAGACAGGTTACACCAGGTTGGCCAGGCTGGTCTCCAACTCCTGATCTCAAGTGATCTGCCCACCTCAGCCTCCCAAAGTGCTGGGATTACAGGTGTGAGCCACCATGCCCAGCCACATGGCACCATTCTTAAGCTATGAAGTTGGAAAATCACAGAGACTAATAATACCAATTGTTGATGTGAAAAAACAAAATTTTCTCCTAGGTCATTCTAGGGACTATAAATTGGCACAGGTTTTCTGGAAGTCAACTCGGCAATATGTATATAAAAGCCTTAAAAAAAAGTACACACTCACCAATGTCCATTTCTAGAAATATGTGGTCTGCAATGAATTAACTACAAAGATGTTTATTTTAACATTATTGACATCAGTAGGAATCTAGTGAAAACCTAGCTGTCCATCAGCAGTAGCTAGGTTACATAAATTATGCAATATCCATATTTTTCACCTTTACTTTAAACTCTTCTATATTGTGTTAAGTTCTTATGAGCATACCTTCTTTCATACCTTAAGATGCTTATCTCATTTGATTTTAATAATAAGATGCTATATATCAGGCTATGTAACAGTGGCTGTCATATGGCAGATTCTTGACATGTTTGCTAAATCCCTAGCAGAGATGCATTTAATTTTTAGCTAAGTGACAAACTGAAGTGGCTTACTGATACTTTACGGTGAAGAATAATATGTAAATAAGTAACTTACCCTTTCCCGAAGTCTTGAATCATACTTTACTGTCATATCTTTGCAAAATTCACTTTTCTCCAAAATGCCATGCATAGTCTGAAAATCGAGACAATTGTTTCTTTTTTAATAAAAATAATCACCATTCTGGTGGAAACACTGAAATAATCTATGTAATCTTACTGAATAAAAAAGAACTAGAAACAATTTTCCTTTGCAAAAGTTGCCTCTCTCCAGACTGAGCATCCATGTCTCTTCATTCCTGATTTAGATAGTCTCTTCTAACGTATCTTCTAGTTCAGAAGTCAGCACAATCCAGACCATCATCTGCTTTTGTAAATAAAGTATTTTATGGGAACACGGCCACAGCATTCATTTATGCATGGTCGATGGCTCCTTTCTTGCTATAAGAGCAGACTTGACCCGATGGAGTAACAGAGACCAGAGATCGTACAGCCTATAAATCCTAAAAAAATTACTGTCTGGCCCTTTGCAGAACAGCTTTACTAATCCCTCTTCTAGTTCCTTAATTCTCCATTCAAATGTGTCTAAACTGTTGTTAAATCCATCCATCGAGACTTAATTCCAACTGTATTTTCAGTTGTAGAATTTGCACTTGGCTCTTTTTTACAGTTTATTTTTTATAGTTCTCTGCTGAAATTCTACATTTTTTACCTATACAAAAATATAGCTATTTTAAAGCTCATGTCTGATACCTCCATGAGGTAAGTCACGTAGCTGTTTCTGTTGTCTTTAGCTCATTTTTATTCACATTTCCTTCTCTCATTGCATGTCTAGCGATTTTTGATTGACAAGTGACCCTGTATTTGCAAAACTGTAGAAATAATTTAGGTCCATGATCTGCCTTTTTAAAAAATACATTTCCTAGCTGGGTGAGGTGGCTCACGCCGGTCATCTCAGCTCTTTGGGAGGCTGAAGTGGATGGATCATGAGGTCAGGAGTTCAAGACCAGTCCGGCCAACATAGTGAAACCCTGTCTCTACAAAATAAATAAATAAATAAATAATAAAATTTAATTAAAAAAATACATTTCCTGACAAATTAGACATCATGATACTGTTTTATATGTATGGTCAATATCTCCTTTACCAATCTCTTTGTTCACCATTCTTTTCTGAAACTTAGATCCCTTCTGGAATTACTTTCCTTCTTTTTCATTTTTCCTTTGAAAGTTACTTCAGAGCTTCTTTGTCTGAAATGTCATTTCACCTACACAGCAGAAAAAGTCTTGCTGGGTATAAAACTCTAGGTTAATCCTTATTATTTCTCAGCACAATAAAGAAATCATCAATATGAACAAACTTGCTGAAAGCCTAACTGACGGTCTTTAGTGGATGGCTTTTTTCCTCCTTATTCTTTGACATCTTGCAATTTTGCTATAACGCATGTAGATATGGGTTTCGTTTTTATTTATCCTGGCTGGGATTTGCTACACTTCTTGGATCTTTCTTTATTTTGACTCCCTGCCCCTCCCCGTATCTCTTTCAACAATTCTGTAAAATTGTCAATATTCTGTAACCTCTGAATATCGCTTCTTCTTCCCCATTCCCCATTCTCTCTGCCATCTCCTTCTGAAAGCTGTTAGCACTTCCTCATCATGCTCTTCACGTCTTCTAAACTCTCATATTTTATTTTTTAAAGGGATTTTTTTTTTTTTTTTTGGAGACAGGCTCTCACTCTGTCACCCAGGCTGAAGCGAAGTGACACAATCACAATTCACTATAGCCTCAACTCCCTAAGCTCAAGTGATCCTTCCAACCCCAGCCTCTCAAGTAGCTGGGACTAAAGGCAAGCGCTACCACACTCAGCTAATTTTTTAATTTTTTTGTAGAGACAAGGTCCCCCTATGTTGCCGAGGCTGGTCTCAAACTCCTGAGCTCAAATGATGTTCCCGCTTCGGCATCCCAACCTGCTGGGATTTCAGGCATCAGCCACTGTGCCCAGCTAAATCCATCATGCCATGCTACATTTAGGTTATTATCATATATTTGTCTATAAGTTAATGATCACTTCAGCTGTGTGTGAGCTATAATTTAGTACATTCACTGAGGTTTTCATTTTTTGGCTTTTTTCTGTATTTTTTAAATTTTTGTGGGTTAAGTATTTGCGGAGCACATGAGATACTATGAAATAGGCATGCAATGAATGACAATCACATCCTGGTAAGCAGGGTATCCATCCCCATAAGCATGTATCCTTTTTGTTATAAACAATCCAATTATCTTCTTTTAGTTATTTTCAAATGTACTATTAAGTTATTATTGACTATAGTCGCCCTATTGTGCTATTAAATACTAGGTCTTACTCATTCTTGCTTTTTATATCTGTTAACCATCCCTGCTTCCATAACACCTCCCCCTACTACCCTTCCCAGACTCTGGTAACCATCCTTCTACTCTCTATCTCCATGAGTTCAACTGCTTTAATTTTTTGCTCCAACAAATAAGTGAGAACATGGTAAGTTTGTCCTTCTGTGCCTGGCTTATTTCACTTAACATAATGACCTCCAGTTCCCACCATGTGGTTGCAAATGACAAGATCTCATTCTTTTCTGTGGTTGAAAAGCACTTCATTGTGCGTATGTACATTTCCTTTAACCATTCATCTGCTGATGGACATTTGGGTTATTTCCAAATCTTGGCTATTGTAAAAAGTGCGGCAATAAACATGGGAGTGCAGATATCTCTTCAATATCCTGAACTCCTTTCTTTGGGAACGTAACTAGCAGTAACACTTCTGGATCATATGGTAGCTCTACTTTTAGTTTTTTGAGGAACCTCCCTCCAAACAGTTCTTCAGAGTGGTTATACTAATTTACATTCCCACCAACAGTATACAAGGGTTCCCTTTTCTCCACAGCCTTGCCTGCATGTTATTGCCTACGTTTTGGATAAAAGCCATTTTAACTGGGTAAAATATCTCATTGTAGTCTGGATATGCATTTCTCTGATTGCCAATGATGCTGAGCACCTTTCCATATGCTTCTTTGTCGTGTGTATGTCTTCTTTTGAGAAACATCTATTCAGACATTTTGTCCATTTTTAATTGGATTATTAGTTTTTTTTACTATAGAGTTGTTTTAGCTCCGTATATATTATGATTATTAATCCCTTGTCAGCCGCGTAGTTTACAAATCTTTTCTTCCATTCTGTGGGTTGTCTCTTCACTTTGTTGATTGTTTCCTTTGCTGCACCAATGCTTTTAAACTTGATGTGATCCCATTTGTCCATTTTTGGTTTGGTTGCCTGTGCTTGCAGAGTATTGCTCAAGAAATCTCCGGCCAGAACAATGTTCTAGAATAGTGTCCCCAATGTTTTCTTGTAGTAGTTTCATAGCTTAAGGTCTTAGATTTAAGTCTTCAATCCATTTTTATTTGATATTTGTGTATGGAGAAAGACAGGGGTCTAGTTTGATTCTTCTGTATATGGATATCCAGTTTTCCAAGCGCTATTTATGGAAGGGACTCTCCCAATGTATCTTCTTGTCATCTTTGTCAAAAATGAATTTGCTGCAGATATATGGATTTGTTTCTAGGTTCTCTATTCTGGTCCATTGGTCTATGTGTCTGTTTTTATGTCAGTATCATGCTGTTTTGGTTCCTATAGCTCTGTAGTATAATTTGAAGTCAGGTATAATTTCTAGTTTTGTTGTTTTTGTTAAGGATGGCTTTGGCTATTCTGGATCTTTTGTAGTTACACAAAAATTTCAGGATGCTTCCTACTCTAATTCTTAAAAAAAAAATTAGGATGATTTTTTCTACTTCTGTGAATAATGTCATTAGTATTTCAATATAAATTGTATTGAATCTGTAGATTACTTTGGGTAGTATGGACATCTTAACAATGTTTACTCTTCTAATCCATGAACATAGAATATCTTTCTATTCTTTTGTTGTTTTATGTCAGTACCATACTGTTTTGGTTCCTATAGCTCTGTAGTATAATTTGAAGTCAGAAATAATTTCCAGTTTTGTCGTTTTTGCTAAGGATGGCTTTGGCTATTCTGGGTCTTTTGTAGTTCCACAAAAATGTTAGGATGCTTTTTTCTACCTCTGTGAAGAACATCATTGGTATTTTGATAGAAACTGTACCGACTTTAGATTACTTTGGGTACTATGGACATTTTAACAATACTGACTCTTCTAATCCATGAACATAGACTATCTTTCCATTTTTTTGTTGTCCTCTTCAACTTCTTTCATCAGCCTCATAGTTTTCCTTGTGGAGCTTTTTCACTTCATTGGTTAATTCCTATTTAATTTTATTTGTGGCTATTGTAAATGAGATTACTTGTTAATTTCTTTTTCAGATTATTCAGTGTTGACATAGTCAAATGCTACTGATTTTTGTACACTGATTTATCCTGGAACTTTATCAAATGTATCAGTTCTAATTGTTTTTTGGTAGAATCTTCATGTTTTTCCAAATCTAAGAACATATCATCTGCAAACAAGGAAAATTTGATTTCTTGCTTTCCAATTTAAATGCTGTTTCTTTCTTTCTCACATTTGATTGCTCTAGCTAAGACTTCCAGTACTATGTTGAATAACAGTGGTGAAAATGGGCATCCTTATCTTGTTCTAGATCTTAGAGAAAAGGCTTTCAGTTCTTCCTCACTCCATATGTTACAGGCTAGGGGTCTATTGCATATGGCTTTTATTGTGTTGAGACCTTTATTGTATTGTTTTATATTGTACCATTTATACCTAGGTTGTTTTTGGGTTTTCATCATCAAGGGATGTTAAATTTTATTAAAAGCTTTTTCAGTCTCAATTGAAATGATCATATGGTTTCTGTCCTTTATTCTGCTGATACAATGTATCACATTGATTCATTTGTTTATGTTAAACCATCCTTGCATCCCTGGGATAAATACCAGTTGGTCATGAAGAAAGATCTTTTTAATGGGATTACTGAATTTGGTTTGTTAGTATTTTGTTAAGGATTTTCACATCAATCTCTGGTAGGAATAATGGCCTGTAGTTTTCCTCTTTTGATGTGTCTTTGTCTAATTTTGGTATCAGGATAATACTGGCCTCACAGAATAAGTTTAGAGGTGTTCCCTCCTCCTCTGTTTTTTGGAATATTTGAGTAGGATTGGCATTAGTACTTTAGATGTTTGGTAGAATTCAGCAGGTCCCAGGTCATCAGGTCTAGACTCCTCTTTACTGGGAGACTTTTATAATGGCTTTGATCTTGTTACTTGTTATTATTCTGTTTAGGCTTTGGATTTCTTCCTGGTTCAATCTTGGTAAGGTTGCATGTGCCTAGGATTTTGTCCTTTTCCTCTAGATTTTCCGACTTGTTGGCATATAGTTGCTGATAATCGCCCTTAATGATCCTTTGAATTTCTGAGATACTGGTTGTAGTATCTCATTTTTCATGTGATTTTATCTATTTGGATCTTTATTTTCTTAGTCTCCCTAAAGGTCTGTCAATTTTGCTTATCTTTTCAAAATAACAATTCCATCATTTCACTGATATTTTGGATTCTTCATTTCAATTTCAATTATTTGTGCTCTTATCTTTATTATTTTTCATCTAATAATTGTGGGTTTGGTTTGTTCTTGCTTTTCTAGTTCATTCTTTCTTTCTTTCTTTTGCTCTTGCTTTTCTAATTCTTTCTCTTTCTTTCCTTCTTTCGCTTTCTCTCTTGCTTTTCTAGTTCCCTCCTTTCTTCCCTCCTTCCTTCCTTCCCTCCCTCCTTCCCTTCTTTCTCTCTTTCTTTCTTTATGACAGACTTTTGCTTTGTTACCCATGATTTTTGCTCGCTGCAACCTCTGCCTCCCAGGTTCAAGCACTTCTTGTGCATCAGCCTCCTGAGCTGCTGGGATTACAGGCACCTGCCACCACACCCAGATGATTTTTTGTATTTTCAGTAGAGATGGGGTTTCACCATGTTGTCCGGGCTGGTCTTGAACTCCTGAGCTCAGGCAATCTTCCTATCTTGGCCTCCCAAAGTGGCTTTTCTAGTTCTTTAAGATACATTGTTAGATGTTTATTTGGAGCTTTTCTTCTTTTTTGATGTAGGCACTTACAGCTATAAACTTCCCTAATGCTTTTGCTGTATCCCACAGGTTTTGGTATACTATTTTTCCATTATCATTTGCTTCAAGAAATGTTTCAATTTAAGGAAATTCTTGTACATATTTCTAGAGTTCTTTCTCTATCCACCTCTTTCTTCTAGTACTCTGCCCCACAAATTTTAGTAATGTAAAAATTAACCTTCCCAAATTCCAAGTTTTGTCTCTGCAACTCACTGAGACCACTAAGCTCTACTTGGCTTCCCCTATCAGAGTCTGGAAATTGCTTCAGCCAGAAAACCAGGACAATCCCAGGGCTCACCTTCTTTGTTCCACTTCATTCAGGCATCACAGGCCCACAGTGCCCAAAGTCTAATGTCTGAAAACAGTGGCTCACACATTTTGTCACATTTTCTAATTGTTTACGTGGAAGATGAAATTCCAACAATAGTTCACTCATAGTTGGTCACAAAAATCTTCCATGGAGGTTTTAGAAGTAGATTGAGTTCATTTTGATTTTTATGTATTTATTTGTTTTTGAGACAGAGTCTTGCTCTGTCGCCCAGGAAGGAGTGCAATGGCATGATCTCAGCTCACTGCAACCTCCACCTCCCAGGTTCAAGCGATTCTACTGCCACCACACCCAGCTAATTTTTATATTTTTAGTAGAGACGGGGTTTCATCATGTTGGCCAGGCTGGTCTCAAACTCCTGACCTCAAGTGATCCGCCCACCTCAGCCTCCCAAAGTGCTGATTACAAGCGTGAGCCAACGCACCTGGCTGGTTTCTTGTTTTTATAGTAATCTGTTCCCTGAAGATATTTCTAACAAGTCTTTTATTTCTTTACAGTGAAATAGTGGTTTCTTACTCTATCGGTAATCCTAATACCTGATATCATGGTGGGTTAATTTCTCCTGTCATTTCTCCCTGGTCTCTCTCATAATAGCTTATTTATATTCTTGTTTTAAATTAATTTTTTAATTAGAGTAGCTTAGAAAAAAATGTCTAACAAGTACAAAATAAAATTAAAATAAATAAGTTCTGTTGAGGAAGGTCATGTCTGTGTGTGATTTCATTCTCTACAGACTCTAGTAGCAGATTTTTCAAGATTATACAATTGTTGAGACTTCTGGCACATCGGCCTAGACCTGACTCTAACCTCACCTGTTACTGGGAGCAGTGGCTCACACCTCTAACCCCAACACTTTGGGAGTCTGAGGCAGGTGGATCACCTGAGGTTAGGAGTTCGAGACCAGTAACATGGTAAAATCCTATCTCTACTAAAAACACAAAAATTATCCAGGTGTGATGGCACACACCTGTAATCCCAGCGATCTGGGAGGCTGAGGCACAAGAATCATTTGAACCCAGGAGATGGAGGTTGCAGCGAGCAGAGACTGCACCACTGTACTCCAGCCTGGGTGTACACTAGGCTCTGTCTCAAAAAAATAAATAAATAAATAAATAAACTTACCTGCTTTGTCCTCATGAGATCACTGGAGAAAGCATGAGTAAACTTCACATTATTCAGAAATACACCAGCAGCTGCTGCTTGCTTAAATCCAGTTTCTGAAAGAGGTTCATCTACTCCTTGTCCTGTGATATATTAAGAAGAGGAACAATAACATTCAAAACTACATATGTATAAATCACATGTAGAAAATGTAAACTGCATTTATCTACATTTTAATGAAAGATTTTGAGTACTTTTCCACCTAACTTTTCAGAAAGTTATTAGTAAGTAAAAATAAGTTGTAAGTCTATGAAGGCTCAGGTAGTCAACTATTATCCAAAAGAATGCTTGCTTAATGAGAATTAGGTGATGATGAGAATACAAATGTCTTAGCTTTTCCCTCTTTTATGTTTGCCCATCTCCTCATTAATTGGCTCTGATTTTACAGGTACTATGTTGGAGTGGTAGGATCATCATCTAAAAGTTGTTTCTTTCTTTATTCCCATCATCCAAATGCTCAGTATTATAATGGTATTACTTTTACTCTTTCCTTCCTCCCTCCCTTTCTTTTTCTTTTTCACTTTAAAAATGCTTTGAGGTCGGGTGTGGTGGCTCACGCTTGTAATCCCAGCACTTTGGGAGGCCAAGGCGGGTGGATCACAAGGTCAAGAGAGTGAAACCATCCTGGCCAACATGGTGAAACCCTGTCTCTACTAAAAATACAAAAATTAGCGTGGCATGGTGGTGGGCACCTGTAGTCCCAGCTACTCCGGAGGCTGAGGCAGAAGAATCGCTAGAACCCAGGAGGCAGAGGTTGCAGTTAGCCAAGATCACACCACTGCCCTCCAGTCTGGCAATAGAGTAAGACTCTGTCTCAAAAAAAAAAAAAAATGCTTTGAAACCTCTACTTCCAGGAGAACGGTTAACTGGACACTCTGAAGGGACCTCCTACTACAAAATATCTAAATGGTGTGTGTATGAATGTGTGTGAGTGTGTGTGTGTGTGTGTGTGTGTGTGTGTGTGTGTGTGTGTGTGTGTGTGTTGCATTGCTAGGCCCACAGAACACATAAAAAAATCTCCAAGGGACAAAGCAAGGCAACCTCAAAGCCTGAGCTGAACTGTGAATACTGACATGAGTAAAATGAAGGTGGTGGGCTATCAGCACAAGCTGGTAGGGTTGGAGAAGGAGGCTCGCTGGAGGGGACAGCAAGCAGGAGGACTGAACACAACATTCTTGGGAGCAAGGGCTCCTGTAAGGAGACTTAACACAGCCTCAGGCCTATGGTAAAATAAAATGCAAATCCTTTTCAGAGGAAATCATTCTCAAAAGAGGCTAACCGGTTTTCCAATACTTTAGAACAAATAATTGTTTAGCCAAAGATTAAACACACAAGAAAATAATCTACCGTAAATCAAAGCCACCCATCAAGACTTCAGACACTGAAATCAGCAAATATGGACTTTAAAATAACTATGAATAAAACATAAAGACAGAATCACAAAAACAAGCCATTAACAGTAACCAACAAAAATAAGTAGACAGCTTTCTAAAATAACCAAATCAGTCTTTTAATAATAAAAATAAGAATTGCTGGGGTCTGGAGGGACCCCTCAATGGATAAACAAGAGATTCAATGAGAGGAGGTTTAATGAACTTAAAGACAGAGCTGAGGAGATTACCCAGTACACAGCACAGATACAAGGAGATAGAACATAGCTCAGATATATTAGAGTTCTAAAGGAAGGAATGAGAATTCCTAACAATGCATTGTCTTAATTGCTATAACAAAGTACTACAGACTGGGTGGCTTACTAACAACAGACATTTATTTCTCACAGTTCTGAATGCTGAAAGTTTGAGATGAGGGTACCAGCATGGTTGGGTTCTGGCGAGGGCCCTCTCCCATGTTACAGACTGCTGACTTCTCCATCTATGCTCCCATGGCACAAAGAGGAACGAGCTCTCTGGGGTCTCTTGTATAAATCCCTCATGACCTAATTACTGCCCCAAGACCCCACTTCCTGCTGTGGAGTTATGATTTCAACATGTAACTTCTGGGAAGAAAAACATTTAGGCTATAACATGCATCATCTAATTGGAACTCCAAAAGAATAGAAAAAAAAAATGGCCAGGTGTGGTGTCTCATGCCTGCAATCCCAGCATATGGGGAGGCTGAGGTGGGTGGATCACTTGAGGTCAGGAGTTCGAAACCAGCCTGGCCAACATGGCGAAACCCTGTCTCTACTAAAGATACAAAATTAGCTGGGCGTGGTGGGACATGTCTGTAATCCCAGCTGCTTGGGAGGCTGAGGCAGGAGAATTGCTTGAGCACAGGAAGCGGAGATTGCAGTGAGCCAAGATCACACGACAGTGAGCTGAGATCACGCCACTGCATTCCAGCCTGGGCAACAAGAGTGAAACTCTGTCTCAAAAAAAAAAAAAAAGAAAGAAAGAAAAAAGAAAGAAAAGAATAGAAAAAATGAAGGAAAGGAATATGACAAGATAACAGCAGAGAATTTCCCAGAATAAAAAAACACACATACATCAAGCAGGATAAGCTTTTTTTTATGGAACCAAACACTGCCGAATGCTACCTTCCAAGTGCTGAGAGAATCATCAGTTAGAAGTGTGTACTGACTGAAGTCATTGTTTACCACCAGCAGTTCTACATACACTAGAAGACTTTTCAAAGAATGTACTTCAGAAATGCTCTGAGATGAAAACAAATGAGGAGCAGAGAAACTTGCAAATATATTCCGAAATTTAAATGCCATCTAAACAAATGAGGACAATAATGTCTACCTCAAGCAATCTAAAAATGACAGGACTAAGCTACTAGAGAAGTTCTCTGTATGTTTTGGGAGAGGGGATATTGATATTACACTTATTAGATATTGTCAGAGTGAATGTGTCCCCTCAAAATTGAAATGCTGACATCCTCAACCTCAAGGTGATGATATTAGGAGGCAGGCCTTTGGGAGGTGATTAGATCCTAGGGTAGAGCCCCCATGAAGAGGATTAGTGTGCTTTTAAGTGCCCTTGCTCTATCTCTCTGCCATGTGAGGAAATTAATCAGAAGACAGCGCTCTGCAAACCAAGAATCAGGTCCTCCACAGACACTGAGCCTGCCGGCATTCACATCTTGGAATTCCCAGTCTCTTGAACTGAATATTGTCCAAACCATTGGGTCCATGATACTCTGTTACAACAGCCCTGGATAAGACAGGTATGAGGGTAAAAATTTTAAGATAACCATCAAAAGACTGGAAATGGTACATCATTTCAAAGCTAGTGGGGAAGGTAAGAGAGCGCTGAACAGGAAAAAACCAAGCACTTAAGAAGTAAAAGCAGAGAAGATAAAAAAGAAAGACTAGAAAAAGAAAGGCGGAAAAACAACAAAGAAAAAATTCAAACACATCAGTAACCAGAAAAAAGGCAAACAGTCACTACTGCCAGTCAAAAGACAAATTCTAGGCCAGGTGCGGTGGCTCACGCCTGTAATCCCAACACTTTAGGAGGCCAAGGTGGACGGATCACCAGAGGTCAGGAGTTTGAGACCAGCCTAGCCAATATGGCAAAACCCTATCTCTACTAAAAATACAAAAATTAGCCAGGTGCGGTGGTGGGCACCTGTAATCCCAGCTACTTGGGAGACTGAGGCAGGAGAATTGCTTGAACCCAGGAGGCAGAGGTTGCAGTGAGCTGAGATCATGTCATTGCACTCCAGCCTGGGCAGCAGGGCGAGACTCTGTCTCAAAAAAAAAAAAAAAAGACAAATTCTATATATTTTTAAAAGAGCCAAAATTCAGCTACATACTATTTATAACACTTAAACATGAGTACACAAAAAGGTTGAAAGGAATGGGATGGAAAAATACATACCAGTGAAATTCCATCCCCAAAACAGCTCACGTAGCTATATTACTATCAGAAAAGTAAGACTTTATGACAAAAGTCTAAGGATTTGGAAACTACTATAAAAAAAAAATTAATGATCCAATTTACTAAGAAGATGTAATCATTTAAATTTGTATATGCCTAATAAAACAACCTCAATCTATATGAAAGCAGAACACATAAATCAAAAATGGATACAATTTCAAGTATTAAAAGGCAAAATGGCCGCCACAGCAGGAAATTAAAAATACTGCATTTATAAATTGATGTTTAGGACATGCAGGCAAACGAGTACATTTATAAAATTAATAAAGTATATAAGATTTGAAAAACAAAATCAAGAAGGCTGATTGTTTGATATATAACTCCAGTTCCAACGATGAGGGATTATAGATTTTTCTGTAGCATACAATGGAAGAATTCTAAAAACTGACCATATTAACACATTTCAAAGAAGTATCTCAAATAAATCATACTGTCAGGACGCAAAAGCATTTACAATGGAAGTCACTCAGAATAGGAATTTAAAATACTTGGTGCTGAATGCTTACCACATTACCACCTGTCAAAACTGTGGGCATGCAAACATGTACTTAGAAATATGTAAGCCTTGAGGCCAGGTGAGGTGGGCAGATCACCTGAGGTCAGGAGTTCAAGACCAGCCTAGCCAACATGGCGAAACGCCATCTCTAGCAGAAATACAAAAATTAGCCAGGCGTGGTGGCATATGCCTGTAATGCCAGCTACTCAGGAGGCTGAGGCAGAAGAATCGCTTAATCCAGGAAGTGGAGGTTGCAGGGAGCAGAGACTGCACCACTGCACTCCAGCTTGGGTGGCAGAGTGAGACCCTGTCTCGGAAAAAAAAAGAAAGAAATATATAAGCCTTGAATGCTTACACACAAAAGGCTGTAACTTAAAGAATTAAGTATCCAACTGACAGGGTCAGGAAAAGAAGACAAAATAAACCTAAAAACAAATGTGAACACAAAAACTTTTCTTGACGCTCTGTTGTCAGTATCTTAGGAAATAAGAGAAATGAGCAATGCTAAAGGCCAGGTGGTAAGAGGCTTCAATCCAAAGGACAGCCTGGTGGAGCATGCGTCCTCTGAAAACAAATTTTCCTTTAAGAATCAGGCCAGTTAGTGTCCACAAAAGTGAGTCAGGCACACACAGTATGAAAATCGGTTTTTGCAAACCCCAGAAGTCCCTAACAAAAAAATAAAATAAAAATAAATGCTTTTATAATCACAGTACAGAAACAGCATGTCTAGCCAAAAGTTCACCCAAGATATTCTTAAAAAGCCCGACCAGCTGGATCACAGGGCAAATAAAAGATCTGAGTCCAAATTAACAGAAAAAGGGAGAAACAATCTCTTCAGAATGAAGTAACAACCACATGTGATGATAGTTCTTTTTTTAAATCTTTATTACTACTAAAATTAAAATAACTATTTTAGCGGAAAAAATTCCATTAACACCAGTCAGTAAAACTTCATGTTTCCAAATATAAAACAATTTCAAATCCAGACATTTATATTTTAAGACACCCAGACCCAATATAATTAATTAGCAGACAGAGCCACTTTGAAGTTATATGTAAAGAATAATTTGGAGAACTGTACTTTACACCCAGTTGAGAGATTTAGTCCTCCTGGTTACTAACTGCCCTGATCATATTTCTGTGGTGATGATGCTTTGATACTGCAATCCCGATTCACAATGGAGTACTGCCCCCATTCTACCCCTACCCAACCAAATCTGCTTAACTCACAAATCATATTAACACATTTTAGCTCTCAGAATGAGAGCTAAAATAACATTCGGATTATACCAACCTTGAATTATTTTCTCCTTGTTAAATCTTGTTTCTCCACTAAAATAGAAAGAGAAGGAGAACCTTATTAACCAAATTATGCTATTTTTGAGAGGAGGAAAAAAATCAGCAATGAAATATAGTGATATTCATAAAGGTATCATATGAAACTTGTAACACACTTCATAATCCAACTTGTAATAACAATTTATTCTAAACTAATATTTGCAATCATCTTCCCTAATGAAGAACTAAGAATTTCAAACTACTCCAAACTAAAACGTATAGATCAGGAATCTATCTTAAGTGAATTGCAAGTGGAAAATCCTACTAAAAAATATAACACAAATACCATTCTAGCCAAATAGTCTTGTTAAAATAAATATATTGATCAAAACTACTTTCACTAGCAGCAGGACCAAAAGTATGAGTCAGTCCATTCATTGCTGGACTGAATGAGCAAATGAAGGAGAGTCTGAACAGAATGGGAGAGAAGTGCACAAAGCTTCAGAACCCCCCGCCTTCTCTTAGTTCCTACTTCTTCAGCAGTTACTTTTAGTAGCCCTGAGAGCTATCTTGCAGACCAACTGCACACTGAAGTCATCTTGGCTCACTGCAACCTCCAACTCCTGGGTTCAAGCTATTCTCCTGCCTCAGCCTCCCAAATAGCTGGGATTACAGGCACGCGCCACCACACCCAGCTAATTTTTGTATTTTTAGTAGACAGAGTTTCACCATGCTGGCCAGGCTGGTCTCAACTCCTGACCTCAAGTGATCCTCCTGCCTTGGCCTCCCAAAGTGCTGGGATTACAGGTGTGAGGCACTAAGCCTATAATCCTGGCCTGTCACTTCCTTTCTCTGTCTATAAATACTGCCTGCCTAGGTTGCTGGGTTGAGCATTCTGAAGCTTTAGTGGTTCAGGTGCTGTCTGATTTATGAATCATTTCTTTGTTCAAATAAACTAAGTCTAATTTGTCTAAAGTTTTTCTTTTAACATAGCTAATACAATTTCCAGCCAAAGCCAAAGAAGCACTCTCATTTTAAAATGCGGGGTGAGGAGAAATTTAATAATTTGCCAAGCAAGAAATCATGTAAGAACCACCAAAAAACTCTGTATTTACAAATCACAGAAATTTAGCTGAGATGATTACTCTTTGTGTACTTGCTGAAATGATTAACTCAGCATTCTTATTTAATCAAAGTAGATGATGAGTCAGATTAAAATAAAAGATTATACTGTCAAAATGTCATAAACTGAGCCAGGTACAGTGGCTCACACCTGTAATCCCAGCACTTTGGGAGGGCAAGGCAGGCAGATCACCTGAGGTTAGGAGTTCGAGATCACCCTGGCCAACATGGAGAAACCCCATCTCTACTAAAAATATAAATTAGCCGGTTGTAGTGGTGAGTGCCTGTAATTCCAGCTATTCAGGAGGCTGAGGCAGTAGAATCGCTTGAACCCAGGAGACGGAGGTTGCAGTGGGCTGAGATCGTGCCACTGCACTCCAGCCTGGGCGACAGACAATGAGATTCTGTCTCAAAAAAAAAAAAAAAAATGAATCCCAGAAATTTGGTAGTTTCATAAAAGTACTGCCCTACCATCTAATGGTTTTCAGTGAAAGCAGCATAACTGCTGTGATATGAAGAACTCATTTGGCCGTAAATCAACAGAGGCTGCTGTAGACACAATAGTATTATTAACAATCATGGCATTCAGTTTAGCTGTTTGGCCTTTTTGCCTTCAAATCACTTTATAAATATTAAAGAGTAGGGATCCAAAAATAGTTTTTTTCCAAAAACTTTCATAAATATTTAGTTTTACAGCTTTTATCAGCTTCATTGAGAGGTTTATATAAATCCTTGAAGTAACTGTTTAAGTAGTATGTTTGGGAAATGGGAAAAGAAAGTTGATGGCTAAAATAGCTTTACTATTAATCTATTTCCCTTAACCATGTCTGACTTGTGACAATAGCACAGAAGGTGAACGGAGCTGAAAGGTCAGAGGGATGTATTTTGAAGGAGTCAGCAATAACACCACTCATTTTCAAAATCTGCAGTGTGATCCATTTCCAAAACAGAAACTTGACTCTGTAGGAATCCAAATGCTTATGCCAAGATGTCAAGTCTTAGGACCAGCCATTTATAGGACCTACAAATATATATCATTCATTTTGTAGGTTATCTCACAATTCTTCACTTAAAAGATGTTTTATCTTGTTAGTCTGGATTTATATTCTGCAGCGTTTCTTCAGAAATCATAACAGAAAGCTCAGTATCTCTTAATTCCTTTTAAGGAATTCAAATTCAACACACAATACTCAGCTTGCTACAAAAGAGGGGCAATTAATGGGAAATTCGTGTAAATTTGGGTCAAGTTTTTAAAATAGTTATTCTTTAGTGTAAATGAAAATGTAAAGCCTCACCTGATACCACGAATACAGCTTAGTCCTAATTCCTTTACACTAATAAATTCATTTGCAAATATAGAAATTTCACATGACTTTGGGCTGTCTTTGATTTTTATAAAGTATCTGTACAAGGTACCTTTATACTTTTATAAAGTATTAAAATTTTATAAAGTATTAGTTTTATAAAAGTACTAAATTCCAGACGACCTAATAGTATGTTGCTTGCTTTATTAATATCCAGAACAATTATTAGCAATACACAAAAAGTAACTGCCAATAGAGGTAGAGTAAGAAAAATCAGTTTTGCTATCAATAACTTTACTAATTTATCTTTAAGTCATTCAAAGTAAATTAAATTTAGTTTGCCCAAAAGTTTTAAAGCTTTAAGAGGTGCCTAAAACTGGAAGTGAAATAGATGGTTTCGCAGGAGACTTACTGCAAACACCTACAAATAACATTTCAAGGTACCAGAGCCTTCAATAGTGCCGGGTATGTGATGGCAATGCTAACCTATACGTGTTGGAATTTTCAACAAGGCTGTGCCGTAAGATCATGAGAAGTTACAGTTTGATAATGATAATAGACTTGAATTCTGGAATCTTGGGCAGTCTGTTCCATAAATGATATACACTGGTACTTTCATGTCAAAGTATAAAGAAAGATAAACACACATGCAGAAACAGCACAAGATTCTTAATGGGGTCTGCTGAATTTAAATTGCTTTAAAGATTTTTTTTTTTTCTTTTTTTTCTTTAGGCCGGGCGTGGTGGCTCACGCCTGTAATCCCAGCACTTTGGGAGACCGAGGCGGGTGGATCACTTGAGGTCAGAAGTTTGAGATCAGCCTGGCCAACATGGTGAAACCCTGTCTCTTTTTTAAAAAATATTTTTTATAAGAAAAAGTAAAAATAAAAACTAAAATAAAAAAATAAAAATAAGATTTTTTTTTTGGCATTACCTGAATAGTTAAGTCCAATAAAATTATCTGACTCTTCAAAAAGTCATTACATTTAACCATAGTGATTATGAGTCAAATTTAAAATCAATTCTTTTCCTAAAAGAATCACCAGGTTTTAGCTTTGAGAACTCTGAAGGCAAGAAGAGGGATGGTTCAGACAGGAAAGCATAAAACCAGCCCTGTTAATTACTTCAACACTCCATCCTCCTACACATAAAACAGAACAAAATTAACTATTCTTATCGTTCCATACAATTATATTAGGAGAATAAAAAGTAGCCTCAAAAATGGCTGGTGATGTTCAGGTAATCTACAAATACCAGGTTTTAACACATTAAATAGGAAACAAAAGATGTGAGTAGTGAAGTTGCTTTGATTAAACTCCTACCTCCTCAACTTGCCATGTGACTTTAAGCAAGTTACATGGCCTCTCTGACTCAGCTGCCTCACCCAAAAAAAGAGAATTATCAGTCCTTAACTCACAAAATTGTGAGATTTTAATGCCTGGCAAATATTCATTAAGACTTATTTTTAAAATGATTCCTATGAGGGTCTCCAGAATCAAACCCTTCTTAAGCAGCAGGAAGGGAATAAAATCCACATTTGTATGACTGTTGTCTATTAAGAATGTAAACAAGAATTGTTACTTTTCTTACTTTTCTTAACCCAGATATTCTACAACTTCTGAGTTTTCTTTCTTTCTTTTTTTTTTTAAGACAGGGTCTCACTCTGTCGCCCAGGCTGGAGTGCAGTGGCCCAATCACAGCTCACTACAACCCTGACTTCCCAGGCTCAAGTGATCCAAGTGATTCTCCTGTCTTAGCCTCCCTAATAGCTGGGACTACAGCAGGCATGCACCACCACACCTAGCATTTTTTTTTTTTTTTTTTTGGTAGAGAGGTTTCACCATGTTGCCCAGGCTGATTCACCCACTTCCGCCTCCCAACATGCTAGGATTACAGACGTGAACCCCCTTGATGGTCTGAGTTTCAATTACACGTGTGACACTGTGCTGGCTGGGTCAGGTGTCTAGAAAGTGCTCTAACATTGAAAGAAAGAGTGATCAGCCCTCTAGTTCCTGTTCTGCTACCAATTAGCTGTATGACCTTTAGTAACAGGAATTCTCCCAAGGCATTCTATTAACCAAGAAGTGTGGGGAGAAAAGATAGGGAAGAACTAGATTTCCAAGGCAGCCATTAAAATCTTGCGAATCCTAAAAGGACAATTTTAGAGGACTCTCAAGATTATCTTTCTTATAAAGGAAGGACAGGCCAGAAAAGATAGCAGTTAAGTCAACTGACAAAGTTAAATCATATTGGTGTCCCTTGTGGGCGCCATGAAAGCGGAAATGGTATCTTACTGGCACATAGTATCTACCGGTATGATAAACTACACATTCGTATTTGGAATCAACCGCACTTTTATTGGAGCGGTCTTTACAGAAATAGAAGTTATTTCTCTGATATATTTCTTCCCCTGTTGTATCATACACTTTACCTGTCCCCCATTTAATTATCACATTAAAACAGTGAGATGGCACTATCATTTGCCTATAAGCAAACTTCAGTCTGGTTAAGTCTGTTAACTGAAGCCCAGGCTACCTGGCTCTCAGCTGGAGAATGGATTCCAACCCAGGTCTATCTTGTCTGAAAAATCTGTGCTCTTAGCCGGGCGCGGCGGTTCAGGCCTGTAATTCCAGCACTTTGAGAGGCCAAAGTGAGCGGATCACTTGAGGTCAGGAGTTAGAAACCAGCCTGGCCAATATGGTGAAACCCCGTCTCTACTAAAAAAAAAATTAGCCGGGTGTGGTGGCTTGTGCCTATAATCCCCGCTACTCGGGAGACTGGGGCAGGAGAATCGCTTGAACCCGGGAGGCGGAGGTTGCGGTAAGCCGAGATCGCGCCAATGCACTCCAGCCTGGGTGACAGAGCGAGGTTCCATCTCACAAAAAAGGAAAAATCTGTGCTCTTAACTACCCTGATTTTCACCTCCCATTAACACTTGGCAATTACGTGCGGATAAGAAAAGATAAGAGACATAAAGACAGATCAGCATTCAGCTCCGTGTAATGTTATGAAAATAAAAATCTTTATTTGGGATGATGCGATCTACTGAGATCAGACCTGAGGCCTTCTTTTCTCTCCCAAAACTGTAACCTCTGGGGGAAAAAAAGAAGTCTCATATATGTGCCTGGGGGCTGACTGCCTACGGGAACAGCAGAGACAGAGAGGATAACAGAAGGCAGCCGGCATCAAAAAACATCAGCCATGGACGACAAATTGTGCAAACTCTTTGCAATCTGCTGGGGAGCAAAAACGGTGCCCAGAGAAGTCTATGGACATGGCTGTCTTTCAGTGACCAAGTACTTGCGAACACCGATCCCTAGCTCCTCCGGGCCTCGCTTTATCTGAAACACGAGACGAAGCTATCTAAGACCTGCCGTCCTCCCTCGGGCTGCTGGGGTGAGACGAGGGGCGACACGAGACGGCCCCAAGGCAAGCTCCCCGGAAAAAGCGCTTCCAAGCCAGCTCTCCCGGGCCGGAGCGAGTAGGGAGGGGGGAGGGTGGCAGACCCGTGTTCCCTTCACCCGCTCCAATACACTCAAGGAAGACAGAGAGAAAGGCACCTGCCACAGCCATACTCACTGCCGGATAACAGTAAGAGCGAAGCGAGCCATGTTCCCGAAGCCGCTTCCCATCCGTGGCCCCACGCCCGGCAACTCCCGCACTGCGGGCCACCTCCCCACACCCCTTCCGCCAGCCGCCGGCCGGCTCCGCCGCCATAGGCCGAGACGGCCCCGCACGTCATCCCCGAAGGCCAATCAGCGCCGGGCGAGGCCGACGGGGCGGGGAAGATGCGGGAGCCGCTAGGCCCCGCCCAGGACGGCGGCGCTTGCGCCCCTCCGCGCGGGCCTGTGATTGGCTCGCGACAGTGTGTGCGGCCCCGCCCGCGGAGTCCGCTGTAGGATATCTTCCCCCGCCAGCCGGCAGCTAGCGTTCGGGTCAGATAAGGAAGCCGACGATCGGATTTGTTATGGTTGATCCGATTGAGACTGGAATGCAACTGTTAGTCTTAGAGCTGGCCACTGTGATGAATGCCTCATGGGTGTACAGCGACTTACAGACTGTGTTCTATGAGTTCTGCTAATCCCTAACCTTGGGGACGTAGAGTCAGCAAGATCTGCAGACTCAGACCCACCCACCCCACCTCCGCCGGACCAGACGCCCTCGTACCAAACTTTAGTGAGGTTCCTTTTCTAGACTAGACGGCATCCTCGGCCTGCCGAGCCCGGCTTTACCAGAGTCCTGCTAAACCAGTTTATCAAGAGTTACCTCACTCCTGATACTCTCTTCTAAAGCCCTTGATATCTAATCAAATTCCTCCTCGCCCTCCCCTTCGATGACTTACCACGTTCTGGTAATTTTCCATCTTCTCCTTCATCCCTTCCATCCCGCCCCCTGGCTATAAATGTCCACTGGTCCTGGTTGTATTCTAGAGTCAAATTCAGTCTCTCTCACCTATTGCAGTAGTCTTGAGTAAAGTCTTCCTTGCCGTTTTTAAGAAGTGTCAGATGAATAATTTCTCTTCAGAGCCTTGAGGGGGTTACTTAATTTCTGTAACCCTGGGTTATATGACAGGTAAACTGGGATAGCAGTACCTAGCAATGTGACACAAGTAACAATGATGTTAGCTATGCAGCATTGTCTTCCACGCACTGTTACCTAAATTCATTTGTCTTCCATGCACTGTTACCTAATGCATTTGTTTCCTTGAATCCCCACTTACATATGAAAAGATGGGTTTAGGGAAGAGATGAGTGAGATCCTTAGATTCATAGGCACACATTTCTGAGGTAGACAAAATAGGCTACATTATCTTCACTTAAGAGATTAGAAATATGGCCTAGAGAGATACAGCAATTTGTCTAGGCTCACACAACTGGTCAGTGGTGACACAGGAACTAGTTTAGAGGTCCTCAAACCTACCTTTACATTAGAATCATCTAGGAACCTTTGTCAGGATACACCCCAGAAAAATCAAATCTGAACTTCTGGAGAAAAGACTCAGGCAGAAAGTACCCGTATTTTTTTTAATCCCCAGCTGTTTCCAACATATAGGTGGCTGTTCTGAGAGCTAGCAGTTTAAAGCAATGATTCACAAACTTGAATGTGCACACGAAGCACTTGGGCATAGTGTTAAAATGCAGATTCTGGAATTAGTAGATTGGAGTGGGGACCAAATTCAGCATCTCTAACAGCTTGCAGGTCAACAGGAGGCATTTTCAGTATGAGAGTGGAGGAGTAATTCAGAGGGCCCTAATAGTGGGGCCCAGATACTCCGTGTGTGTGTGTGTGTGTGTGTGTGTGTGTGTGTGTGTGTGTGTGTGTTCATATTCTGAATGTTCAAATGAATGAATCAGATTCTCCTGGAATTCCAGCAGATTCTCCTGGAAGTTTGAGCTGAAAAAATGAAATTAAGTAGTTGTCTGTGAGGGGTGAAGCAGAAAGAAAGCATAGAAAGAAATCGTAGGTAGAGTTAGGGCTATGAAGGGACATGTTGATTGAAGTTGTGAAGAAACAGAAGCCATAAGTAATACAAGTGAGAGAACAAATTTACAGAGAAGAGCGTATGAACAAACAAAGTTAATGGAAGAAGCAAGGAGACACACAGAGAGACACACATACAAGTGAGTAATGCAAAGAGTACCCAGTCACTAGTCCTTCAAGCTGTCATAGAACCAAATACCTTGTAGGTTCCTGTTTTTATAGTAAAACCTCTTTCACTTTAAGGTGGTCTAAGAGCATTTCTAAAGCCTAACTAAAAACAGCTTTCCATTTTGTCTCATTTAATGCACACAATAACTCTGCAAGGTATGAGTTATTTCCATTTTATAGATGAAGAATTAAGGCACATACAGGTTAACTAATTTCCCATCGCTTGGGCCAGTCACAGTGGTTCATGCCTGTAACCCCAGTACTTTGGGAGGCCGAGGCAGGCAAATCACTTGAGGTCAGGAGTTGGAGACTAGCCTGGTCAACATGGTGAAAACCCTCTTCCACTAAAAATACAAAAAATAGCAGGCGCATATAATCCAAGCTACAAGGGAGGCAGGAGAATCACTTGAACCTGGGAGGTGAGGTTTGCAGTGAGCCAAGATCGCGCCCCTGCACTCCAGCCTGGGTAAGAGAGTGAGACTCCATCTGCAACCACCATCCCCCGAAAAAAAAAAACAAAAAAACTAATTTCCCATCTCTCAGGATCTCAGAACTGAGCCTGAGACCAGATAACTATACTCCAGGAGGTTTCAAAACTATAAATCATGAAGGCAAGTACTGGCTATATTTCATTACTTCCTTGGTTCCTAAGAAAATGTTTGGAACACAGTGGAGATTCCATTAAAATCTGTCAAATGAATGAGGAATACCTGTTATGATCAATTTGTCTTATGAAGCATACATATATTTTAAAAACTGACATATGAGAGAGGTTTATTGTTTTAGGAGAAATTCAGAAAGTTACAAAGCACCCACCAATATTATTTTTTTAATTAAGGACTAAATTACAAAACAATGTCTTCATAAACTTTAAGAATCAAGGGCCGGGCATAGTGGCTCATGCTTGTAATGCCAGCACTTTGGGAGGCTGAGGTGGGCAGATCACGAGGTTGAGAGATCAAGACCATCCTGGCCCACATGGTGAAACCCTGTCTCTACTAAAAATACAAAAATTAGCTGGGTGTGGTGATGTGTGCCTATAGTCCCAGCTACTCAGGAGGCTGAGGCAGGAGAATCGCATGAACCCAGGAGGCAGAGGTTGCAGTGAGCCAAGATCATCCCACTGCATTCCAACCTGGACAACAGAGTGAGACTCCGTCTCAAAAAAAAAACTGGGTTGAGAAATGAGGTGTCTTTGAAAGAATGGACATTGTCCAGCATTATTCACTCAGTGGTTCAGGGATTGTCCTTCTGCTTATAAAATGAACAGAGAGTTCACTTAAACTATAATTCAGATAGAAGGTAGAAATACCCATATATGTATGTGTGTGTATATATATATATGTGTGTGTGTGTGTGTGTGTTTGTGTGTGTATACCCATATATATTCAGATAGAAGCTAGAAATATACATATATATATAAATTTTAATTCAGATAGAAGCTAGAAATACACATATTTTTATGTATGCATATATATGTATATATGGGTATTTCTAGCTTCTATCTGAATTAAAGTTTAAGTGAACTCCTTGTTCACTTTATAAGTGGAATATGTATACATGTATACATATATATGTGCATATATATGTGTGTATGTGTGTGTGTATATACATATATATATATATATATATATATTTTTTTCTTTTTTTTTTTTGAGACAGGGTTTCACTCCCATTGCACCAGGCTGGAGTACAGTGGTGTGCTCTCAGCTCACTATAGTTTCTGCCTCCTGGGCTCAAGCAATTCTCCTGCCTTAGCCTCCCAAGTAACTGGGACTACAGGCCTGCACCAGCATGTCTGGGTTTCTCTATGTTGGTAAGGATGGTCTCGAACTCCTGACCTCAAGTGATCTGCCTGCCTCTGCCTCCCAAAGCACTGGGATCACAGGCATGAACCACCACACCCAGCCACCCATGAATATATTTTGTTGACAACCTCTCAAATCGCATATGCCTTTTTTAAAAAATGAAAAATAGTGCTTTATTGAAGCACATCATGTGATGGCATTCTGAATTAGTCAGGATAGGTCATGTTATGCCCAGGTAACAAATTAAGTCTGGAACTTCCATGGCTTCACACATAATTGTTTGTGTTTCTTTCATGCTATATGTCTGACGTGGATCAGAAAGGGTCTTGAGGCTACATACTCATTCAGGACCTAGGGTTGACAGATATGTTAACTTCACAAACACAAGAATTCATGATTTTTGAGGCAAGAGATGAGAACAGTTGAGGGCCTTGAACCAGTCCTTAGATGCTTCCTTCGTGCATTGTCCAGAGCCACTCACATGGCCCTACCAAATTGCAGAGGTGATGGGAAACGTGGGGTACACCTGAGTGTTTGGTGGGTAGACAATCCCATAAACCCTGTGCATGTTGGAGTATCTGAGGATTCTGCCCTTGATTCTCTTCTCTACTCAACCATGAGGTCTGCTAGGTGATCTAATCCAGTGTATAGATCCTAGTTATATCCTCAGCCTGGCCCTTTGCCCTGAGCTCCTCATTCATTTATCTGTTATAGTTACCTACTCAACATCTACGCTTGGTTCTATAGTTGACATCTCAAGATAGCTTTGTCCACACAGAAACTTTAATTTTTAACCTCCAAAAACAGCTGGTCTTAGCCGGGCACGGTGGCTCACGCCTGTAATCCTAGCACTTTGGGAGGCCAACGCGGGCAGATCATGAGCTCAGAAATTCAAGACCAGCTTGACCAACATGGTGAAACCCCGTCTCTACTAAAAATACAAAAATTAGCCCAGGCATAGTGGCAAATGTCTGTAATCCCAGCTACTCAGGAGGCTGAGGCTAGAGAATCACTTGAATCCAGGAGGCGGACGTTGCAGTGACCTGAGATCCCACACTGCACTCCAGCCTAGGTGACAGAGTGAGACTCTGTCTCAAAAATAAAGAAATAAAAACAGCTGGACTTCAAGTCTTTCTCATCTTAGTAAATGGTAACTCCATCCACATGACTGCTTATGAAACCCTTGATTCTTTATCTAACTTAACATTCCCTGCCAAATTCATCATAGATTTCTGTAGGCTCAACAACACAGTGAATGCTGGACTTCTACTCTTGTTTTCTTTTTTCTTTTTTAAGACAGAGTCTTGCTCTGTCACCCAGGCTGGAGTGCAGTGGCATGCTCTCAGCTCACTGCAGACTCCACCTCCCAGGTTCGAGCAATTTTCCTGCCTCAGACTCCCAAGTAGCTGGGATTACAGGCATGCACCACCATGCCTGGCTAATTTTTCTGTATTTTTAGTAGAGATGGGGTTTCACCATGTTGGCCAGTCTGGTCTCAAACGCCTGACCTCAGGTGATCCGCCCACCTCAGCCTCCCAAATCTTGTTTTCAAATAAAGATTAGTTACTGTCTTCACTGAAAATGAGCCAAGTGTAAAATGCCTGATCTACTTGGAATGCAGGGTAGGAGAGGACTCTGTGGGTTGGAGCCAGTTTCCCAGGCGTTTAAATACTTTCAACAATAGCATTAAGAATGAAATTAATTACATTGTGACCAAAAGCTGGCCTGTTGATTAACCACCAAAAGCCGGTTAGTCAGAGTCTGTGAAATTTATATTCTTCTTGTTTAACTTTTTTTTTTTTTTGAGACACAATTTTGCTCTTGTTGCCCAGGCTGGAGTGCAATGGCACGATCTTGGCTCACTGCAACATTCACCTCCCAGGTTCAAGCGATTCTCCTGCCTCAGCCTCCCAAGTAGCTGGGATTACAGGCATGTGCCACCATGCCTCGCTAATTTTTTATTTTTACTAGAGACGGGATTTCTCCATGTTGGTCAGGCTGGTCTCGAACTCCTGACCTTAGATGATCTGCCCACCTCAGCCTCCCAAAGTGCTGGGATTACAGGTGTGAGCCACCGTGCCCGGCTTCATTTTTTTTTTGAAAGGTTTTGGGTTTTTTTTTTTACTTAGGAGCTATTCTCAGTAGTAAGACTAAGATAATTGCAAACTTAAATCTCCAGGACTTCAAAGATTTTCAAGGGTATACATTTTTGAAATTTATAGAGACTTGCTTTGTGAACTGGTCCACAGGCATTTCACAGAAATGTTTCATGTGTCCTTGTGAAGAATGTGGATTCATTCATTATTGGATGCAGAGTTCTATATATACGTCTGAGGCAAGCTTATTTATTGTGTTGTTCATATCTTCAATAATAAATAAATAATAAAATCTATCTATCCAAAACATTTTTAAAAGTTTATGGGCTCTATCACCAAATTATGTCCTGAATCCACCACTTCTGGAGTCTCCCTATGTCCCAGGCTGAGCCCCCATCACCTCTCGTCTGGATTACTGTGCTACCCTGTTGGCATAGCTCTGCTGCCTCTAATCTGGTACTCAGCCATCAAAGAGATGTCTCTATAATCACATTGTGTCATTCCCTTGCTAGAAAATTCTCTACTGAATTCTCATTGCAATTAGAATCAGGTCCCAACTCCTGCAGGGCCTACATGGCATGGCCCTTCTTGGTCCTTCAGCTGCAATTCTCTCTTCGCTGCCCCTCCTCACCCAGCTCCAGCCGTGAGGGCATCTCTCTGTTCCTAGACCATCTCATGCTCTTTCCTATCTCAGGATCTTTGCATTTTCTGTTCCTTGTGCTCAAGATCTCTTTCCCAAGGTATTTCCATGGCTGCCTCCTTCTCAGCCTTCAAGCATCAACTCAAAAGTCGCACTCCCAAGGAGTATTCCTTCAAGCCAAGTAGCCTTCCCAGTCACTATCATCTGATTTTATAGTACTTAGATCTGAAATTCTATCATTTATGTACTATTTTTGTAGGTTCGTTGCCTGTCTTTCTGCAGTAGGATATGGATTCCTTGATGGCGGGGACTGGCCTGTTTCTTTCTGTCTTCAGTGCCTTGAGTAGTACTAGATACATTGTAGGAGCTCCAACAATACTTCCTATCATTAGAAACTATCTTCTTTTCTTTTCTTTTTTTCTTTTCTTTCCTTCTTTTTTTTTTTTTTTTGAGACAGAGTCTCACTCTGTCACCCAGGCTGGCGTGCAGTGGCACAATCTCGGCTCACTGCAACCTCTGCCTCCTGGGTTCAAGCGATTCTCCTGCCTCAGCCTACCTAGTAGCTGGGACTACAGCCATGGGCTATCACACCTGGCTAATTTTTGTATTTTTAGTAGAGACGTACTTTCATCATGTTGGTCAGGCTGGTCTCGAACTTCTGACCTCATATGATCCACCTGCCATGGCCTCCCAAAGTGCTGGGATTACAGGTGTGAGCCACCATGCCCAGCCCTAGAAACCATGTTCTTATAGAATGTTTAATGATATAACATTCTCCTGATATGAGATTAAATGAAAAAAGAGCAGAACACTATTTATTTATGAGCCTGATTTTTAAGAAAAAATACATTCATATTTTTAAAAGACAAGAAAAAACATGTAATTTATATCAAGAGTTTCTATACTTGGTAATTATAATGTTAAAAATGCTTGCTCTGCTCTATTACTAATGAATTTATTTCCTGAGACACATGCAGACAAATAAGCAAGGTCTCTTTCACAAAGAAAATTATTCAGAGGGTGGGTGACAGAGAACATACAAACTGTTCTATGTGGCTATTCATACATACTAAAGCAAGGCAACTTACTATTTTTACTGTGTAATAGAATATAGCTGAGAATGTTTTTTAAAAAAACCTTAGTTCAGGGGTAGTGTGTGCCCGGTATTTGTTCTGCTTTATTTTTAATTAGGTCACTTTATGATTCTAAGATAAAGCTCTTTGAGACTTACCAGAATAGAGGCAGGGCACAGTGGCTCACGGCTGTAATCCCAGCACACTTTGGGAAGCCAGGGTGGGCGGATCACTTGAGGTCAGAAGTTCGAGATCACCCTGGCCAACATGGCAAAACCCTGTCTCTACTAAAAATACAAAATTAGCTGGGTGTGGTAGTCCCAGCTACTTTGGAGGCTGAGGCAGGAGACTTGTTTGAACCTGGAAGCCAGAGGTTACAGTGAGCCAAGATCGTGCCACTGCACTCCAAACTGGGTGACAGAGCAAGACTGTCTCAAAAAAAGAATTTTTTTTAATTTAAAAAATTATTAAGACTTACTAAAATAGAGACAAGAAGATTTTAAGTTTTAGACTAAAAATGGATGGACAAAACTGACATCAGATAGTATAGACCGAAAGTGTTTGGGACCAACTGAGAACTGTGGTTTCTGTGATTATCCAAGTTATTTATAACACCACTACTTTACTTTTTTCTTCTATTGCTTTGAAGTTGGAAATTGTAGTGGTTTATGCAGATTTAATAAAAGAGAAAGTCTTGGGCCTTTACTGGCAGGGATTTTCTTGCACCACCCACTGTCATAATTGATTACATGCTGTACCCTGATGGAAGAACAGAATTTCTAGGCCAACAGAAAATCACAAATACATGGTAAACCATCTGCTTTGTCCAGTGACTGAGAAATAATAATGTGACCAACGATCCAAGTGAGAAGAGACTGCCAGTCCAACTGTGCCCAGTCCACCATCAGCTTGATGTCTGAAGGTAGAGGGAGATTTGTTTTGGCAGCTGCTCTGCCAACATCTGACATCTGTCACCAATAGCTCCCCATTATCGCTGATTCCAAAAAAATTATATCTGCCAGTCAAACAGCTTTCCTACTGATGGACAGTCGAAAGATGCCTTCTCAGCCTGCCATGCTTCTGGGGAACTCCCCTTTATATGAATACATGCATCCTCTAATCCCTTTTCATGCCTTGCCTGTTAGCCTGTCGCTCAGTGGAGGAGAGAACACTCTCCAAGCCCAAGTTCATTGCTGTTTGGAAGGAGGGCAGCAGCACCAAGGGGATATTATGAGAGCTGTGAACGCTTATGTTTTACTGCTGTGCTCTTGATAGTACTCTCATCAGGACCCACAGAGGACCCATATCCACCTCCACCCCTGACTTTTTGGGAAAGTAACATCGCGTCTATGATGCTTTCAAAAGAAATGAACACAGTACTTGTGTTTGCATATGTTCAGACTAGCTGATTCACATTAAACTTCCTATGTATTAGGCACTTTACATAGACTACCTCATTTAATCCTTCTAGTAATCCAGAGAAATTTTATAAAAGAACAGCGGAGGCTCAGAACTTATACAGCTAAGTGGCAGCCCTGGGATTCAAAGTCAGATCATCTTTTTTAAGTAAGCCTTTTTCCACTAAAGCATCCTGACTTTGTCACAATTATTGTATGTAATGCAGAAATGCATGATACAGTTAGTAATATTCCAGGCAATAGCAAGCACTGGGGGGACATCAACTAGAAAGGCCAAGTCTCTTGCTCTTGCCAGAGCCCTGACAGAACGCTAAGGAAAAGAGAAGACCAGTAGGCCCTAAAATCCTAGGTGTCCTGGCCCTAATACCTAGGCAGTGCCATGCAGAAGCAAATCTTCCATAGTCCCTTTATCTTGAGTTTACAGTGACATATGAAAAACAAGTGAGTGACTGCTTGTAAAACACGTGGTTCTTCAAGATGTTCTGAGACAGTGTTAACCAAGATGTCCAGAGGCTTATTATTATTATTAACCAAGATGTCAGAGCAATGAATGGAAGCCTGCAGAGGCCGGGGGTTCTCTTTCATGTTCATTCGTATATTGCTGGGTCACCCTCAGTGTGGCATCCACACTCGCAGGGCCTCAGGTCATTGCATCCATGGTAAAATAATATTTTTTGAAATATTAATCAGCATTTTTCCTCCAGTATTTTTCCTCTACATTTTTGGGCCCTTCCTCTTGTATCCCTTTTTTCAGGTCAAGGAAGATGGCCACGAAGAACCAAGAAAAATAGTATCTCTTCCTACAGGATAACGAAAGGAATCTTGACATAGCAAAGGCTTGGGAGGCTATGAAGACAAAAGCAAGGCTTCCCTGCCCTGTACTAAGATTCTCTGGGCTAGGAGGGGGAGGGAGGGAGTGTTGGAGGAGAAATAATAATAACACAGATATTCATGGTTCCCTGAAGTATTATAGGGACAAACTAGAGATGTGATTCTTTTCTCAATTGACGTAGGTTTGGGGATTTGGGAGGAAAGCAGAACCCATGGCTCCCTCCCTGGCAGAGCTCTGGGGAGGTAGTGAGACCCCTGAGAGGCAGTGGTTGTGCAGTGCACCTAGAGTCTTGAACGGTCTCTTGGTGCCAAGCCACAGAAGGGTGTGAGAGCAGCAGAGCATTTCTTTTGTATCTAAGAGTAGCAAAAAGTCATGGGGAAAATCACAGTTACACTCTCTGCAGTTCTCCTTACACTATTTCTGAACCTGTAGCATCTGTGGATGCGATTTAGGAAAGCTATAACCCAGGTGCTGCCAGCAGTTCTGTCTTAATCAGCTCGGGCTGCTGGAATATAATGCCATCATCTGGGCAGCTTAAGCAGCAAACATTTATTTCTCATAGTTCTGGAACGTGAAAAACCAAGACCAGGGTGCCAGTGGGGTTGGGTGAGGGCTCTCTTCTGAGATGCAGACTCCTGACCTCTCATTGTGTCCTCACATGGAGGAAAGAGGGCAAGAGAACTCTCTGGGGTCCCTTTTATAAGGGCACTAATCCCATTCCTGAGGACTCTATCCATATGACCTGATCACCTCCCAAAGTCCCCACTTCCTGATACCATCATATTGGGAGTTAAGATTTCAACCAAGGAATTTGGAAGGGTGACACAACATTTAGTCACGCATTCTACTCAAGAATGTGTCATCTGGGGATAGTCTACTGGTACTCTCATCAAAGGCCTCACATCCACAAGATATTCTGTTATCTGTACTTGAGTGGATAATGGATACTTTACTAACCGTATAGTGAATTTCGGAACTGAGATTTTATCAGTGTACAATGCAAGTTCAAAAGGGACCTCACTGAAGTCAGGATAGGTGCATTGGCTGCCTCAGACACATTGGAGACACTCCTCACCCCTGAATGAATGCTGTGAAGAGCCCGGGAGCTTGTGGCCTGCACCCCTAGGGCTGCGGCTGAGCCTGGACTCTCCTCCAGCCCTCCTCCAGCCGCAGGATTGGGAGGCCTCTCCTTGCTTGCTGCTGACTCTAAGCTAAAAGAATCCCATTTTTGGAACGTTTACCTTGAGGAGGGAACTTTCATGCAAAGTGGCAGTGGAGACAGAGCCCTGGAGTGTCACAAATCGTGTCACCTGTGTAGGGCCTGCTGCTTGTCGCTAAACGTCTGTCTGTATGCACCATAAAATTTAGTTAAAAACTTGCTTTCCTCATGAGTTAACAGCAAAGTTGTGAGGGAAAGGCCTATGCTCACCCCCTTTAAATTTTTTAGTGGCTACAAATATCAACCAAAAGAACTTAAGAATGTACTTGCATCAGTATGGGAAAGTCATTGATCCTAATGGGCTCTATGTTGGGTGGGAGGATTACGTCCCCCTCCCTTGCCCCTCTGTAACCACGCTGAGTGCGTGGTGAAGCAAACCCGAACTGAAAAGGGGGAACAAAACTGTCAATGGCTTGAGATTCAGGTTCTTCCTGTAAAAACTTGAGTTTCAGGGGAAATAGTTTCATTCTTGCACATGTGAGTTTATGAGTGACTCATTTACAACCTGCATAGAATGAGTGTGAAGAACAGCCAAGGGGCAAGGCAAAGACTGGGAAAGAAAAGCCCACTCCCTTGGTGTGTATTCACTTACAAATTTCTCCTTAGATTACAAGGCCCTTTACTTTCTTAACGGACTTTGTCTTCATTAAAAAACTGGCAGGGAGCGGTGGCTCACTCCTATAATCTCAGCACTTTGGGAGGCTGAGGCAGGAGAATCACGAGGTCAGGAGTTCAAGACCAGCCTGGCCAACATATTGAAAGCCTGTCTCTACTAAAAATACAAAAATTAGCCAGGCATGGTAGCACATGCCTGTAATCCCAGCTACTCGGGAGGCTGAGACAGAAGAATCGCTTGAACCTAGGAGGTGGAGGTTGCAGTGAGCCAAGTCATGCCACTGCCCTCTAGCTTGGGCAATAGAGTGAGACTTCATCTCAAAAAAAATAAAATAAAAAATAAATAAACTATCCCCTAATGATTTCAATAAATGATGTCATCATCCAACTCTCCCACCCCCCACACTGGGCTAAAATTCTTACTCTTTCAGCTCAATGCTCAGTAAATAAAATATAGATCAAAAAAGTAGCCCAGTGTAGCAGAAGACACATGACGTTTTGAATTCAGTCACATCTGGGATCCAGTGCTAGCCTAACTCTTTGTAATGAGCCATGCAACCTTCCACTCACTTAGCTACAAAACAAGGTACCAAACTCACCAAAGAGTTATGAGGATTACAGGAGAGGCTTGTAGAATGCTCTTTTGAAACTATGAAACCCCATTTCACAGATGAAAAAACTGAGTCACTGAGTTTACTATGAGTTACTAGGTGGCTCAGTAATGAGCCCAACATTACAAAGTGAGAGGGTGGCTGGGTGGGCATTCCAGAGCAGGCCGGCCACACAGCACTTGTTTTCTGGGCCAGTCACCAAGTGGCAGTCATCTTTTTATGTCTTTGTCTTTAGCCTTTGAGATCAAGGAGAGCAGAGATCTCATCCTTGGAAAAGCAAATACCAAAGACACATTTGTTGAATGAGGCGTCCCATGCAGAACACCAGGCATGTACCCAGCCCTCATCTGTTGAATAAATGAGCAGTGCCCAGGAGCCCCGTGGGCGAAGGCGATGATGAAGAGTAACGACTTTCAGTGAATGAGTTGATTGAAACGTAGCCACAGAGACATGCACTTTTTCAACAAATCTGGAAATCTCACAGGTTTGTCTTCTCATGGGGTCTCCATGGTGCCAGGAGCACTAAAAATGAGTCCCCGGACAAGCAAAAGCAGGAAAAGCTGTCTGGACACAATGGCTCACACCTGTAACCCAGCACTTTGGGAGGCTGACGTGGGAAAGATCTTTTGAGGCCCAGAGTTTGAGAGCAGCCAGGGCAACATAGTGAGACCATGTTTCTATAAATTTTTTTTTAAAAAATTATCTAGGTGTGGTGGCGCATGCTTGTGTTCCCAGTTACTTGGGAGGCTGAGGTGGGAGGATCACTTTGTCTAGGAGATTGAGGGTGCAATGAGTTGTAATCATGCTGCTGCCCTCCACCCTCAGTGACAAAGGAAGACCCTATCTCCAGAAACAAAACAAAACAAAAAACCAGAAAAAGCAGATCTTTACCCACCCAGCCTATTTGGGCCTACCTGGGGACCTGTGCCTGGAGCTGAGTGTTGGGATCTCAAAGGAATTTCAAAAATCTGGCCCAGCCCCGGGGTCATCTGATAACTAAAAACTCCATAAAGACATAAAGAAACCGTAATGCTTAATGAGGTGTGAAGGTCTTTATCTGCAAAGAGGTCGTGGTCCACAAATTGAAGAGAGTATTCCAGGTCTGTCTGTGGTGGAGAAGGTTGGAGGAAGATGACTCTATCTGGGGTTTATTGGATCCTCCTTCCTCGCCCGGGAGGTAAAACCGACACAGATTAGGAAGCCCTAAGCGGAATGGCACGTGCTGTAAAAGAGAGCAGTGGGTTCAGTGGGTTGTGGGGTGGGCAAGGGGTAGAGAAAGGGGCCGGTCACACTCAGCAGCAGCCGTTGTAGCCTCGCAGGCCTGTGGTTGGCAGGACTTAAATTTCCCAAGAGTCGTTAAAATCCTGACTTTTATGTGAAAGCTCTCATCTTGTATTGGCAAGTAAATCCAAGACAATTTCAATCACTGTGGGAGTCAAGCTAATTATGTCTGCAGGCTGGATTTGATCTGCAAGCTGCCAGTGTGCCATCACTGGATTAGACATGGAAGAGTCGGGAAAGGTGACGGACCAGCACCAGCCACCCCAAATAGTCACAATGCGGAGATAGTGAGAGAACCAGGTGCATGAACTGCACGAGGTGCAGACAGGAAGGCCTGAGGTTCGTTGGCCAGGCTGCCCTGGGGAGACACAAGCAGGCTGCTGCTCCCGCTCCTGCTGTCTGAGGTCGGGAGGTGCTCCCTTCCCTCTAGGGCATGGCCATCCTATACCTGGCTGGTTCTGGGTTTGTGAGGGATCCCCGTCTGTGGCATTAGTACCACCTAGTGGACTTCGCAGGAAGAACTGTATGTTGAAACCATGTGGACAGTCATTTACCGGAGTGGTGGAGGTAAGGGCAGCCGAGCGGCCAGGGCCCAAACAAATCAGTATGAAAGAAACCATAATAACAAATAAACTCAAAGAAGCTTCCGGGGGGATAATCAGACAGAGGCCGGGAGGTAAGTTGAGCTGGTCTTGCTGCTTTCTCAGGCCACCCAGTTGTGTTTGAGCCTGCAGTCCGAGCTGATGGAATCCGCCCCTTCAGCACGGGGGAGGCCTCCAAAGCTCAATGACAAGGAAAGCCACCAGTCATCTTGAAACTTCCAGCCTTCTTTCTTTAAGCCTCATGAGAAATTAGGTGGGTGGTAATCCCAAATCAATGTTTGTGGCTGTGCTTATCCTGTTTCACAAGCATAACATCTGTGTTTATAGTCTTTAATATCTATTAAATTGTGTGTGCTCTTCAAGTGGCCTATTTGAATATTTTCCTTTCATTTAAAAAATTTACTTCCCATCTCTTTTATTTTTGGAAAAGATCACACTGTTTCTGCTTCCAAACTATGCTGACCCACATGAACTTCCTAACAAATGCATTTCCCTAAAACCCACTTGCTTGAGGAAACCTGTTCCATCTTCTCTGAAAGGGCCCCCTCCAATGCCTTAGCATCGATTTCCCCTGGATTCATTTGCATTTACTGCTGTTCCTCTCTGCAATTTAATAGGCCTGTCTGGCTTCCCGAGAGGCCGGTACTGCCGGGGACTCTTGGCCAGCAAGAGGGTCCCAACCTGAATAGGGGAGTGGGCGGGAAAAGGAGAAGACAGACAGGCGGGGTCTGGAGGACTGAGTAAGCAATGCTTAAACAGCAATGCTTAAACAGCAACTTTATTGTGCACATAGTTAGTATATATATCTTTGTCCTACATCATTCATAGGAACAGATACCATTATCTCATAGAAGAAAGGGAACAGAAAGTCCTTGGGATACAAGCTCAGATAGCAGATAAGAACAATGGTAAAACCAGATACACAATCAGGTACCCTCAAGACATGCAGATGGTTGTCATTATCTGGGTGGGGAAATCTATAGTTAAAATGTTAATGATCTACACAAGGCACCAGAGAGGCAGTATACCTATTAACTTAGTAAACAGCAGTCACAAGAACAAGCACAGGACCTCACAATAGTGGGTAAACAAAGTCATAAAAAACAGGAACAGAAAATAGCTTTTTAACACAATTAAACACCTCTTTCTTAGCAAAATAGAACAGACACAATGTCTTCTCAGACCACATAGGCATCACATCATTGTCTAGTAAAGTTATTTTCATATATCCTTTGATTGCAGTTCCGGCTTTCCCATAGCTCGACTGCCTCCAACGGGAAACTGTGTCCGGGCTCAAGCTCTCCATATGGCGAGACCCAATTCCAAGGGGTCTCACTTGGGAACGAACCCCACATCAGGTCCTATGTTTCAAAATTATCAAGTTTAAGATGCTAATGGCAGAATATTAAACCACATACAGGGATCTTCTGAGCATACAGCTCTGTGCAACTGCATAGGTCACATACTGTTATGAACTGAACATTTATGTTCCCCCAAAAGAGACTTAGACTCCCACATTTATAGCAGGAGACTTCCCCTGAGATTCATAAATAGACAGCTTAACCTCCAAATGTGATGACATTTTGAGATGGGACTTTTGTGAGGTAATGAGGATTAGATGAAGTCACAAAGATTGCACCCACATGATGAGATTAGTGACCTTATAAGCAAAGGAAGAGACCAGTTCAGGCACGTGCTTGCTTGCTCGCGCGCTCTCTCTCTCCCTTGCGCTCTCTCTCTCTCTCTTTTTTTCTCTCTGTCTTTTTCTCCTTCTGTCATGTGAAGACACAATGAGGAAAAGCCACTTGAAAACCAGGAAGAGTGTCCTCACTAAGAACCAATTCTGTACACACCTTGATGTTGGACATCCAGCCTCTAGAATTGTGAGAAATAAATGCCTGATCTTTAAGCCACTCAGTTTATGGAATTTTGTTATAGCAGCCTCAACACAGTAAAACACATGCCTATGAATCTGTACCTACTTTACTCCATAGTACAATGCCTTGTTACCTGTTTTATACTCAGAATAGATGACTTAGATATGTGTTCAATAAATATCAAATTAGCAAAGAAGTGAAACAATACAAATGGGTGTAGTTTGAATAGGAGCTTCCAAACCTACCACCCAGATAACCTTGAGTGTGGTATCCAGTCCATCAGAGGGACACTGATGAAAGAAATTAAACACAAATAAATGGAAAGATAGCCTATGTTCTTGGATTAGGATAATTAATATTGTTAAAATGTCTATACTATCCAAAGTGGTCTACAGATTCAATGCAGTCCTTATCAAAACTCCATGGCATTTTTCAGAAAAATAGTAAAAATTCCTAAAATGTGTATAGAACCACAAAAGACCCTGAGTAGTAAAAGCAGTCTTGAGCGAAAAGAACAAAGATGGAGGCATCCAACTAACTGCCTTCAAATATACTACAAAGCCACAGTAATTGGCCATGTGTGGTGGCCCGTGCCTGTAATTCTAGCACTTTGGGAGGCCGAGGTGGGTGGATCACCTGAGGTCAGGGGTTTGAGATCAGCCTGGCCAACATGGCCAACGTGGCAAAACCCAAAAACAAAAAACAGGTTTTTGCCATGTTTTGTATTGTCTACTAAAAATACAAAAATTAGCTGGGCATGGTGGTGCATGCCTGTAATCCCAGCTACTCGGGAGAATGAGGCAGGATAATTGCTTGAACCCAGGAGGCAGAGGTTTCAGTGAGCCAAGATTGTACCACTGCACTCCAGCCTGAGTGACAGACTGAGACTCCATCTCAAAACAAAGAAACCAAGATATAGTAATCAAAACAGCATGCTACTGGCATAAAAACACACATACAGGCCAATGGAATGCAATAGAGAGCTCATAAATAAATCCATGTAGTTATTGTCAATTGGTTTTCAACAAGAGTGACAAGAACACACTATGGGGAAAGGATAGTATCTTTAATAAATGGTATTGGAACAACTAGATATCTACATGCAAGTTAATAAAATTGGACCACATCTCACACCATTTTCAAACATCAACTCAAAGGGGAGTAAAGGCTTAACATAAGACCTAAAAGTGTAAAACTATTAAGAGAAAACAGAGGAAAAGCTCCATGACATTGTTCTAAGTAATGAATTTTTGCATATGACCCGAAAAGCAGAAATAGACAACTGAAATTACATCAAACTAAAAAGCTTTGGCACAACAAAGAAAACAAGAAACAGAATGAAGTTACAACCTAGAGAATGGGAGAAAATATTACAAACTGTGTATCTGATAAGGGATTAATCTCCAAATTATATAAGGAACACAAACAACAGCAAAAATACAAACAACCAGATTTTAAAAACAGGCAAAAGGCTGGGCATGGTGGCTCATGCTTGTAGTCCCAGCGCTTTGGCAGGCCGAGGCAAGTGGATCATGAGGTCAGGAGATAGAGACCATCCTGGCTAACATGGTGAAATCCTGTCTCTACTAAAAATACAAAAAATTAGCCAGGTGTGGTGGCACATGCCTGTAGTCCCAGCTACTTGGGAGGCTAAGGCAAGAGAATTGCTTGAACCCAGGAGGTGGATGTTGCAGTGAGCTGAGATCACGCCACTACACTCCAGCCTGGGCAACAGAGCAAGACTCCATCTCAAAAAAACAAAAAATGCTAAAGATCTGAATATACATAGATCACAACAATACATGCAAATAGCCCACAGGTAGATGAAAAAGATTCTCAGTATCACAAATCATTACAGAAATGCACATTTAAATCCCAGCAAATAGGACCTCACACCTGTTACAATGGCTATCATCAAAAAGACAAAAAATAAGGAGTGTTGGAGACGATGTGGTAAAAAGGGAACCCTTGTACACTGTTGGTAACAGTGTAAATTAGTATACTCATTGTGTTAAATGGTATGTAGTTTCTTGAAAAAAATTAAAAATAAAACTACCATATGATCCAGCAATCCCATGGCTGGTTATATATTCCAAGGAAATAAAATCAGCACATAGAAGAGATCTCTGCACTCCCATGTTCATTCCAGTATTATTCACAATAGCAAAGATATGGAAGCAACTTAAGTCTGTTAATGAAATCAACCTAAGTCTGTTAATCAACCTAAGTCTGAAAAAGAAACCGTGATATATTTATGTAATGGAATACTGCTCAGTATTGATGAAGAAGGAACTGCTGTCATTTACAATAACACAGATTAACCTGATTGACATTATATTCAGTGAAATAAGCCAGACATTGAAAGTCTAATATGATTTCACTTATATGTAGAATCTTAAAAAGTTCAACTCATTAAAGTAGAAAGTAGAATGGTGGTTACTAGGGGCTGGCAGGGAAGGATGGCTAGGGGAGGTATGGGTTAATGGATACAAAATTTCAGTTAGATGAGTACCTTTAAGAGAATATTGTAAAACATGATGGCTGTAGTTAATAAAATTGTATTCTCGAAAAGCAGAAAGAGGGTAGATTTTAAGTGTTCTTATTACAAAAAATTAGTTTGTGAGATAATGCACGTTAATTAGCTCTATTTAGCCATTCCACAATGTATACATACTTTAAAACATCATATAATAGACCACGAATATATGTATGTATATAATAATCAATTAAAAATATTGACTATACACACACACACACACACACACATATGTGTGTGTGTGTGTGTGTGTATTTTTATTTTGAGATGGGGTCTCACTCTGTTGCCAGGCTGGAGTGCAGTGGTGTCATCTCAGTTCACAGCAACCTCCACCTCCTGATTTCAAGCTATTCTCCTGCCTCAGCCTCCCAAGTAGCTGGAATTACAGGTGCCTGCTCCCACACTTGGCTAATTTTTGTATTTTTAGTAGAGGCAGAGTTTCACCATGTGGCCAGGCTGGTCTCGAGCTCCGGACCTTAGGCGATCTGCCCACCTTGGCCTCCCAAAGTTCTGGGATTATAGGCATGAGCCACTGCACCCAGCCAATATTGACACTCTCTCTCTCTCTCTCTCTCTCTCTGCATATATATATATATATATATATATATATATACACACACACACACACACACACACAGACTATATATATTCAATTAAATTAATATAAATATAATATATTTATATATTATATTTATAAATATAAATATATTATAAATATAATATAAATTTATATAATATAAATTTATATAAATATATGTATTAATATATTAATTGAATATAGTCTATAAATATAAATATATAAGTATAAATATAAAATATATTTTTGTTTAATACATATATTCAATTAAAAATGAATAAATTTGAAACCAGAGAAATATTAGGATATCTTAAAAAACAATGAGTTTATATTTCTACATGGCAAAAATTTCATGGAGGTATGTAGCTACCACCCTCCTTAGACTGGATATCCATCCTCTAATCCAAATTACATTGTCTGGCTCCTGCAGGCATTTCACTCTACAATACTGTCTAAAATGCCATTCAAAAACATATTTAAGAGTACAGTAATTAAATTCTACCTATGTAGGACGCCATCTATACCCCCAAATCAAAATCAGAACCATTGTCACTGAGAAAAGCATGCCTTAGTTACTGTGCTGAGATTCATTAGCTTTCTTTTCTCATGAAGTGTTGATTAGAAAACCCAAAGTGACAGCCACACTATGCCACCATGGTCAGAGGCAGAGCAGGTAAGAACCTGACTGCTGGAGTTTGAATTCTCACCTTTACTAGCTGTGTGTATCCTTGCACAATTTATTTAACCTTTGTGCCTTGGTTTTCACATCCGTAAAATGAGCTTACAGTAACTTCATAGACTGTTCTCAGCACAAAGTCCTTAGACAAGGCTTGGGCAAATAAGCACTTCATAAATGCTAGCTGTTGTCATTGGTGTCATAAGCGTCGCAATCATCTGACGATGGTATGAGAACAGGTGACTCCTGATCCATTCCAGGAGATCAGTCATGGTCCTTGATGGAAACAAATGGCACACTCAAAGGACTTTTTGTGAAAGTGTAACACAAGGATCGGTTATGGAGGTTTGGGTAGAGTTGAGAGGACTTGTAAGGGGTAACGAAGCATCCAGAGGCTAGCAGGAATGGGAAGCTATCATCCGAGGCTGGAGATGCTGTCACCTTAGGGTGAAGAGCCACCTGAGCTGGCAGGAAGCAGGGCCATAAATATCTGCATCACTCTGGTTTCTACCCTCTGACTTCAGCTGGTGCCTCCCATAGGTTGAACCCAATCAGAAGCCAGAATACAAAGGAACCCTGGAGATAGCTGTGATATGGGAGATATAATCCACCTGCTGTGCACAGAAGGGTGGATGCCAGATCTGAAGGAACAAACAGAAATCAGAGGAAATAGGAATGCAGTGGATGTCCCTTGCATGCTCTGTGCAGTCAGATACAGACAAATGTGCATTTGATCTCTAACACAGAATCAGCTCTGCCTCTCTGGCTCTGAAGGACAATTTGGAAATCTGCCTATAGCTGGACCCTCACTGGATAGACTTGAAGACCTCCCGGTTCTGCAGGAGAGCTCCTGGTTATGGGTCTGATCATCTGCACTCAGTTGTTACTGAGTGCCTGGTTACCGCCTTAAGGTTTTCCCAACCTTTTCTATTCTAAGCTATAATGCACATAAGGGAATTCAGAACCACCACCTACTGCAGTCCTAAAGATGGCCTTCTTCCCTGCTCTGTGCAGTTCTCCTTCCCTCTGAATGCCACAGTGGGTCACTATCATGTCAGGTCCCTGTTAACTTCAGTAGAAAAGGCACCAGGTTTAAAAAGTTGAAGAAGAGACCCAGAGCCAAAAAATTAAGACATAGGGTTTTATTAGTGGGAAATTACATACAGAGCAGTCCAGTGGTGGCTGGCTGGACAGAAGAACCACTACTGCTTGCATAAAGCATCAGATGTTATAACATTTTCACTTAGCACCCTCCCTCTAACAAACCCCCCTTGGCAACATTAACTCAGAAACAAAGGGCCTTGATCCCCTGTACTTCCTGTGAAACACGGCAGTACAGGAGTTCCAATGTTCCTCACAAGAAATAAATCTTTAGGTTGGCCACGTCTGGATGCTTTAGCTTAGAACTCCAAACACACGTTCAGGTGTGTCTGCCATATAGGGTTATTCACAGGATATGCTTAAGTTACTGCTGTCAAATGCATCTGTCCTGTAGTCATCAGTGTTCATAACAACTCTTTTTTTTTTTAATTTTAGTTTTTATTGCATTTTAGGTTTTGGGTTCTTTAAGGACTCCTGCCCCATTCACATGCAAGTTCAGGAGTTTTCCAAATACAATAACTTTTCGTGGGCTGTTTCCTTCCTCTGAGCTATGCTTCTCCTCCAGCTCCCTGGAAAAATACTACTTTACCTTTAGGACCCCAGCTAAACTATACTGTCTGAGAGTCACCTCTGCTGAAAGTAGGATCTCCCTCGTTTGTCAAATACCTTTTCTTTTGAAGTAGGAAATGAACAGGACTTGTTCTCAGGACCCTACTGATCACAGTAGGATGTAGCAAAGAAATCGGTTCACGAGTTTCTTTGCATGCAAATACATTTCTATAGCATGCAAATTTCTACAGCATGCAATGCATTATAATTCCTAGTCTAATTATAATGTGTTGCTTGCTATAAGACACTCCAACCAGCACCATGACAGTTTACAAATGTCATGGTAATGCCCAGAAGTAACCTTATATGGTTTCAATAACTCCTTGCCCTTTTCTGGAAAGTTTATGAATAAAACACCCCCTATTTAGCATATAATTAGGAGTGGATATAAATATGGCTAGCCAGATAGCCACAGGTGCTCCTCTGCCTATGGGGTAACCCTGCTCTGTCTGTGGAGCTGCCAATTTGCTGGACTCTGTTGCTCTAATAAATTTGTCTTCTTTCACTGCTGGCTCACTCTTGAATTCTTTCCTGTGTAAAGCCAAGAGAACCCTCCCGAGCTAAGCCCCAGTTTTTGGGTTCACCTGTATCAGCTTTCCTGGCAACCATGAAGGGATGAACAAACGAATAGGACAAATGGGTCTTTGCTGGCTCAGTGCAGATCAGTGCTGTGGAGCTGTAATTCTGTGGGGCTGTTAACACTGAGGAGCTGGGCTGTACCTAAAGGCTCTTGGAGCCATCATGTTTCCTGGCAATGAACAAGCCAAGGGAACCTAATGGAAAACTTCACCCAGGCCCCAAATCAAAGACCAGTCGGAACCATTTGGCTTCCATAGCTGGGTGAGTCTCCCCTTTCTCCCCTTCGATATTGAGTGAGCCAGGAAAAGGGAACAGAGCCTCTAGCTTGGTAGTCACTTCACTGCCCTGCGTCAATTGAGTGTCCCAGACAGAAGCTCATCTGCCTGGTGACATCTTTGTCACCCCTTTGCGTGGACCTTTTTCTCTTTAGTCTCTCGTGACCAGCCATTTTACTTTTCCACTCTTAGTGCCAAAATGCATGCCTACACTTACTTTGTTGTTGACTTCATAGACTTTGCTTTGGCTATTTAGGCAATTGTTTCCATTTTACATACGGCAGGATAGTTTCCTTGTTTGTTTTGAATGTTTTCCTTTCTTATTTTAAGAGGTCCCCCACTGTGCTGACTCTGGGATACCAGAGACACCTTGTTCCCTCTAGGAATATGGGTGAAAGTCCCATTGTAGGGGGGATTGTGGGTCAGCGTCCCACATTCACTGTTGGCCACCCACTGGATGCTCTGGGGTTTTCAGCATTTGGTGTGTGACGCTTGTTGGCTACAATTCGAATGCTCTGAGTTCTTTGGCATCCCTTTAGGATTGTGGATTAGAGTTCCAACTTAGAGGAATCTTGATCTGTGTCAACATCTTTTCTTGTCATCTTCATCATTCTTTTGTCCAAAACCTTAACACTTTTTTCACTTTTTGTGGAATTCAGACTTTGAGAATCCTGCCACTCCATTTTCATCTCTCCTTTTATAGTTTACTGGTGGAATGGGTCATCACTCCACTGCCCACTCATATTTCATAATTCACTTTTGTCATACCCCGATAACTGTACTTATGCCCTCTTTGAGGAAATTGGTAGTGACTGCTCCATAGACCATTCTTGGGGAAAGGGGAGATGGAAATTTGAAAGAGAAAATAACTAGGTTCTTGCTAGACCTAGAAAAACTTCTGTAGAGATCCTTGTTAGATATGGGGACAGTGGCGAGCATCCCAAAGGACTGGCAGGTAGGGTGACTTTTAGGCAATTGGAGCAAATTCAGATTAGACAGCTTAAAGATAAACCCATTTTTACTGCAACAATATTTGTGTCTGATACAAATTGAAAGACCAAGAAAACTGGCCTGAAAGTGGTTCTTTATATTACTACTTCATGATTCTGTATAATACTACTTTACAGTTGAACTTATTCTGTAAAAAGGAAGGAAAATGGGGAGAGGTCCCTCATGTAGTAACTTTTATGGCCGTCCACCAGGATCCTGACTTTAGTGACCACTGTAGGATGTGTCTGGCTCGTGTTACTTCCCGGCATCAAGAAGCCACACTGGATATCCTAGATGACCCCTCTTAGCTACTCCTAGAAAGTCCATGCCCCTGACCCCAAGCCTCCTCAGTACCCTCATTCTGAAGAGGGTCTCACCAGTTCTCCAGCACAGCATTCTACCTCCAGATCATCAAATATCCCTTTCCTTAACCCATCTGGCCTCAGCCTATATATATCCCCTGCTGCCTGAGGAGGTAAGCCCTATCAGTATCACCAGGAATGGAGGCTTATATCAGTCCCTCAAATCACACCTATGTCCATTGGGGCAAGTAACTGATGAAGGGGAAGACAATCAGAGTACATGTACCTTTTTCTATATATGCTTTGGCTTTATGTAAGAATATATGGCCAGTTTTTGGAGGATCCAGCAAAGATCATAGAGGAGTTTATTAAGTTGATCATGACCTTTGATTTAACTTGGCGTGACTTCCAAATAGTATTGTACACCTGCTTTACCATAGAGGAAAAACAAAAGATTCTGGGTACTACCCATGAATATGCAGATAAAGTGGCTGCTTGTAACCAAGGCTGTGTAAGTGAGGTGAAGTTCCAGATCAAGGCCCTAAATGGGATCACCACAGGGATTCTCAAGGTCTTGAATGCAGAAATAAAATGGTAACTTGTTTAATAGGAGGTATGAAAACATGTGGTTAAGCCAGTTAATTATCACAGCATTAGAGAAATAACTCAGGGAAAGGATGAAAATCCCACTGTTTCAGGGCCATTTAGTTGAGGCCCTCAGAAAATACATTAATGCAGATCCAGATTCCCCAGAAGGGTGAGCTCTTGTAGGTATGCACTTTATTACTTAATCCGCCCCTGACATTAGGAGAAAGCTGCAAAAGGCAGAAACCCCCAGGAACCAACTTTCAAACATGGCCTTTGGCATTTACAACACTAGGGATAGGGAAGAGGAGACAGATAAAACAAAAAAGAAAAATCCCAAAAATGCAATTGTCAGCAGCTACGTTAAGCCCCCTGCTACCTCAGGGTTACCCATCCTGAGGAAGTGTCACCAGATCGGTGGCTAGGATGCCCAGGTAGGATCTCCCAACTCAGCGTCCCCTGGGGCAGAACCAGTGTGCCTTCTGTAAGCAAGAGGGCCGCTGGAAAAGGGATCATCCCAAGCTCCAAAGGGAATCTTGGCCACCCACATCTGTAATGGCTGAGAACAAAGAACTGATCGGGCCCCAGATCCTCCACGGCTCCCACTGGACACCTTACCATCTCCACAGAAAAGCCCTGAGTAACTCATGGGGTTACTTAGGGGAAAATAAGTCATTATTAGAAAAAGATACTTGTGCACACATGTTTATAGCAGCACAAGTCACAGTTGAAAAATCAAATGCTCTGGGTCCTTTGGCATCCCTTTAAGATGGTGGGTAAGAGTTCCAACTTAGAGGAATCTTGGTCTGTGTCAACATCTCTTCTTGTCACCTTTGTCTTTCCTCTTCTGTCCAAAACCATATCACTTTTTTCACTTTTTGTGGAATTCAGACTCTGAGAATCCTGCCACTCCATTTTCATCTCTCCTTTTATAGTTTACTGGTGGAATGGGTCATCACTCCACTGCCCACTCATATTTCATAATTCACTTTTGTCACACCTGGTAACTGTACTTATGCCCTCTTTGAAGAAATTGGCAGTGACTGCTTCACAGACCATTCTTGGGGAAAGGGGAGATGGAAATTTGAAAGGGAAAATAACTGGGTTCTTGCTAGACCTAGAAAAACTTCTCTGGAGATCCTTGTTAGATACGGGACAATGTCGAGCATTGCAGAGGACTTGCAGATAGGGTGAATTTTAGGTGATTGTAGCAAACTCGAATTAGACAGCTTAAGGATACAGAAACCCATTTTCTACTGCAAACATATTTGTGTCCAGTACAATTGGAAGACCAAGAAAGGTGGCCTGAAAATGGTTCTTTATCTTATAATACTACTTTACAAAATCGTGGACCCAACTCAAATGTCCATCAGTCAGCGAGTGGAATACTACTCAGTCATAAAAAGAATGAATTAATAGCATTTACAATGACCTAGATGAGATTGGAGACTATTATTCTAAGTGAAGTAACCCAGGAATGGAAAACTAAACATCGTATGTTCTCACTGATATATGGGAACTAATCTGTTAGGATGCAAAGGCATAAGAATGACACAGTGGACTTTGGGGACTTGGGGAAGAGTGGGAGGGGGCGAGGGATAAAGGACAACAAATACAGTGCAATGTATATAGCTTGGGTGATGGCTGCAACAGGATCTCACAAATCACCACTAAAGAACTTACTCATGTAACCAAATACCACTTGTACCCCAATAACTTATTGAAAAATAAGATTAAAAAGAAATTTTAAACCATTATTTTGGAAAAGAAGAAAAAAAGCTTAAAAACTAGACCTCCCTTCCATTACATATTGCTTCTTAAGTAGGCTCATCATTTGGGACATGGAAGTTCCTGGTAGAGCTGTTGATGTACCCCCAGTCCAGATTACTTTGAAACCCAATGTTGATTACCTATGGAAAAAACAATATCCTTTGAGACCTGAAGCGCAGTGAGGCGTACAGCTCCTGATAGTGAAGTTTCCAAAGTCCAGATTACTACAACCCTGTCAGTCCCCGTGTAACACCCCTATCCTGCCTGTAAACAAACCAAATGGGGAATACAGATTTGTTCAGGATATGAGACAGACAATGAGGCAGCAAACACAGTCTACCTAAATAGTTCTTAATCCTTTCACAATATTGACCCAAGTTTCTGAAGATGGTAATTGGTTCATGGTATTAGACTTAAAGGAAATTTTCTTCTGTATGCCTTTATACCTCAAAGAAAAATGGAGACCCCCCAGAATTTTTTGCATTTGAATAGACTGACTAATTCAGATGCTCATGCTACTTCTTAGTTTACCTGGACTGTTATTCCCCAAGGTTTTAGGGATAGACCCCATCCCGCTGGAAAAGCATTGGCAACATAATTAAGGGACCTACAGTTAACAGATGGATCTCTCCTACAATATGTGGATGGCCTATTAATTTTCAGCCCTACTAGAGAAGATTCTGGGGAAACAAATGCAATTCAGGCCTTTAATTTTTTTTGAAAAACAAGAGTATCAGGATCTCCCCATGAGGCCCAGATTTCTGTTCAAATGCTTAAATACTTGGGATACATGTTCACTTCTGGAACAAGGACCCCAGCCCAGAAATGAAAAGAGACCATCCTGGCACTCCAGCTCCCTCACACTAAGAAACAGTTAAGAACATTTTTGGGAATGGCTGGATTTTGCCAGATTTTCATTCCCCGGTTTGAGATCATAGCAAAATCACTCTATGAAGCTCTAAAAGGAAATGATTATGAGTCTTTAAATTGGGATGGAACTTGCCAAAAGGATTTCTAACTCTAAAAGAAAAACCTGGAACAGTCCCTGCTTTGGGACACCCAAACTGAGAAAAACATTTTACCCTCTATGTGGCTGAAAAATAAAGGACAGCTTCAGGTGTTCTAACTCAATGGCTAAAGCATAATTCTAGACCAGGTGTAGCTGGGTGGGCAGGATGCTTGTTACTGTGGCCATCACTCCTCCATTGGTAGAAAAAGCCAGTAAGTTTACTTAGGGACAACAGTTAAATATCATGACTACCCTCTCCCATGAAGTACAGGGGATCCCAGAGGCAAAACGGCATCAGTGGTTAACAGGAGGCCAGAAACTTAAATATCAGCCCTTTGGCTTGACACCTCAAATGTTACCTTTTTTTAAAGTATATCGAGTTTTAAACCCTGCTACCCTGTTGCCAGACCTCACATCCCAGGAAACAGATCTCCAACTCATCCACTTCTGTGTGGAAACCATGGAACAGACCTACTCTGGCAGGCCTGAACTTAAAGATGAGCCCCTGCCTAACTCTGATGTTCAGTGGTTTACAGACAGAAATTGCTTTATTTTGAGGGAATTAAGAAGACAGGTTATGCTGTGATTAGCCAACAAGAAGTAACTGAGATCAAAGCTTTAATTCTCCACATTTCTACTCAAAAAGTGGAATTAATCACTATTTATTTAGGTCTCTCCAGCTGGGAAAAGACTTAACAATCAGTCTATTTACAGATTCTAAATATGAATTACTCCATGCTTATGTTGTCATATAGAAAGAAAGAGGACTATTAACAGCCAAGGGATCCCCCATACAACAACACTCTGAGATCTTGGAACTTTCAGATGCTCTCAAACTCCCAAAAGAAATACACCAAAAAGGGAGGCATCTCTATCAGGGAGAATGCCGTTGCAGCCAAGGCCACCGCTAAGGACAGGTCAGTAATGTTAGCTGCTGCACGAGTAGCTGATACTCCTCTCATGTTAGTGCCAACATGCTATGCACCTGAGGAAATTAAATGGGCAGAATAAAAAAAAAAAAAAGATTCCTCAGAGAGTTCCTAGAAAGGAACAAACTCTCCCCGAGGCTGAGCGTTGAAAGATAAACATTTCCACAATGCTTCACACTTGAGATGGGATCCTCTATTCACACAGGTTTCCCACATTACTCAGGCCATTACTCCTCTATTGGTAGAAAAAGCCAGTAAGTTTACTTAGGGACAACAGTTAAATATCATGACTGTAAAAAGGGTCATCAGGGCCTGTGAACTTTGTGCCCACAACAATCCAGGAAAGCACCCCATACCCCTACCCCTATTTTAAATCTGTACGACATCAAGAAACATACCCCGGGAAGACTGGCAAACAGATTTTACCCAGATGCCACCTGACAGGTGACTACAATATTTGTTAATACTTATAGACACTTTCACTGGGTAGATAGAAGCTTTCCCTATATGGACAGAAAGAGCATTAGAAGTGTTCGAATTCTTACGTAAAGAAATAACCTCAAAGTCTGGATTACCAAAAAGTTTGCCAAGTGATAAAAGACTTTCCTTTAGAGCTCAGGTGACCCAGCATGTCTCCTTAGCCTTAGGCAATACCTAACATCTTCACTCCTCCTGGAGGCCTCAATCCTCAGGAAAGGTAGAAAAGGTCAACCATGTTTTGAAAAGGTTATCAGGAAAACTCTGCCAGAAGATCTCAGGGCTTGAGTTTCTCTGCACCCATAGCCCTGTTATGCATTAGGATGGCTCCACAGGGAAACTTAAAACTTAGTCCATTTGAAATGATTTATGGAAGGCCCTTGATAAGGTTTGACTGTGTCCCCACCAAAATCTTGTCTTGAATTTCCACATGTTGTGGGAGGAATGAAGTGGGAGGTGATTGAGTCATGGGGGCAGGTCTTTCCTGTGCTGTTCTTGTGATCATGAATAAGTCTCAAAAAATCTGGTGGCTTTATAAGACAGTTTCCTGCATAAGCTCTCTTTTTGCCTACTGCCATCCATGTAAGATGGGACTTGCTCCTCCCTGTCTTTCACCATGATTGTGAGGCTTCCCCAGCCATGTGGAACTGTAAGTCCGTTAAAACTTTTTCTTTTGTAAATTGCCCAGTCTTGGGTATGTCTTTATTATCAGTGTGAAAACAGACTAATACAGCCCTTTTTAACTTCCTGTCTGAGGAAGAGGCACATAGAAGGCACATCCATATTATCAACTTAGTCCAGGTTCAAAAAGCCCTTTAAGGATGTGGAAATAAAGCACTGCCCTTTCCCACAAAGGAGAAAAAAAGCTCACCCGTTAAACAAGGAGATTTAGCCCTATTAAAAACTTGGAAAGAAGGATCCCCAAAGATCAGTTACAACCGAAATGGAAGGGTCCCTATCAGGTATTGTCAAGCAACTCCACTGCTGTTAAACTTCAGGGAATCCCTAGGGAATCCTGGCTACATTTGTCCAGGATTAAACCTGTTTCTTGTGAGTCCCCACAGGTGTCAGCGGAAGACACCATGTCTAACAACTGCAAACCCCTAGAAGACCTAAAATGTTGTACTGCAGATAGATAGACAAATAATGTACTCTTCCTCAAATAAATTCTGTCCTCTGTCCTTGTTGGGCTTAAAGGGATGGGCCAAAATGCGCAACCGTTTCCATCTAATCTTTCTCCTCCACGTGCTCTTTACCACTTGGGCCCAATGGGAGGACAATTCACTTGTCAAATTTTCCAGCATTGTTGCCTCAGGAAACAATCTTTCCAGTTGTTGGATTTGCCACCATACCCACAGGATGGAACAGCTAAGTTTCAGTTTGTGTCCACTAAGATGAACATGACATTAAATCTTAGGGCTTTGTAACAACACTGACTATACCAACTGAAGAAATAACCATAAGACTTGAATGTGTGTACATCATAGATAATACCAACTGAAGAAATAACCAAAAGACTTGAATGTGTGTACCTCACAACAGCCATAACTGGTCTGCCCAGAAGGAGATTGACATGCTTAATTGTCCGTCTTTGACCATCCCCTATTGTCTCTATAGAACCAGTTCTTGTGAAAATACGACAGGTTGGCAGTAAGCATCTGCCCTGGGTTTACCCAGTGGCTTTCTCTGCCAAATGTCAACCTGATACCACCCATTTGTATCCCACCTCTCATTTGGTAGTAGTGTCTAACAAAAATGAGCCCCGTTAAAACTGATGGGCACTCTGGGCAGGTAGCAGGACAGTGAAGTGGAGGCTTCTTTACTTACACCTTACAGGAGACTACAGTATTTGTTAATATTTATAGATGCTTTCACTGGGTAGATAGAAGCTTTCCCTATACAAACAGAAAAAGCATTAGAAGTGTTCAAATTCTTACTTGAAGAAATAACCCCAAGGGGGAAAATCATTCACCACAATTAAAGGTTCATCCATTGGGCCAATACACCCAGCACTCTTTTGTCCCAACGCGACAGCAATATTCTTGCCTGGGGACCTACTTTGATTAACTAGTTTAACCCCACATCCCTCTGTCATGCATGTACACCTCCTGGATACGTATTCCTTTGCACTAGTCAATGGAATAAACTGTCCTCTGAAAGCAACACTGTCCCTGTCTTTACATCCCCCTTACATACCATAGCCTATCCTTATATAGACAACTTTCAGTTCCAAGGAAAATGTGCTGTAGGACAGTTGGGGCCCAGTAAAGTAATGGTCCATAGCCTTACTGCCAAAATTAGACATAAGAGAGCAATTAGACTAATCCTCCTGGGAACAGCAGTGGCTCTAGGAATAGCAATCCCCTTGGAAGGCATCAGCTACCATGAAGCCACCTTAAGAAACCTCACTCAGGCTGTAGAACACTTGGCTACAAGCATAGGAGAGGGCTTTCAGGGTCTCCAGCCTTCCCTAGACTCATTGGCCAACATTGCCCTCAGCAATAGGCAGGCCATAGACTCTCTTCTAGCCTAACAAGTGGGAGAGGTCTGTGCAGTAGTCCAGAAGACTTGCTGCACTTAAATCAACAACTTTAAAAAAGTTGAGACCAACATACAAAAGGCAGAGAAACGAACTACCTAGTTACATAGATATAACCAGGAAACTGACCCCTACTGTTTCTAGTCAGCTATCAGAAATGGTGCACCCAGCTTCACATGGTTTTTATTCTTCCTAAGACTTTAATAGCTATCTTGTTACTACTAATCTTTGGCCTTTTCTTGTTTAGCCTCCTTGTAAAGTTTGCATCTTCTAGATTGCAACAGTTTCATGTGAAGATAACGCTGTCAGGTTTCCTACCCATCCTGTTTTCTGAACTGGAAAATACAGACTTTCTGCCTTTGTGCCCCTTAGATCAGGCATCCAGAGATTTGTACTCCTCCAACGCTAGGCAAGGCTTACACCCATACAATCAGTAGGCATTTGTTGAAGAAAGATCTCCATCCTTCTACAGTCCCTTAAGATTAAGGATGAGTATATAATTGCTGAGTAGAGAATGAGATAGGAGATCAGGTAGATAGCTGCACCATCTCAACCTCTGAAGAGAGGAAAGGCATGGGCTCAGCTTGGGGAGGGGACGTTTCTTGGCTCCACTCGGGAAAGAATTCAAGAGCAAGCCAAGAGTGAAAGAAAGCAAGTTTATTAGAGTAACAGTGTCCAGCAAAATGGCTGCTCCATAGACAGAGCAGGGCTACCCCGTAGGCAGAGGAGCAGTCGTGGAGTGCTGGCTAGCTATATTTATACCTAATTCTAATGATACTCAAAAACAAAGGTAGGGTTATTTATGAATTTTCCAAAGAGTAAGGAGTTCTCAGAACCATATAAGGTAACTCTGGGCATTGACATGGTGTTTATAAACTGTCATGGCGCTGGTGGGAGTGTCTTATAGTGTCCAAATGTGTTATAATTACTAGTCCAAGTTGAACCCCCAATTTGGGGATTTGCTTGCATCAGTTTGAACTTCTCTTTAAATGTATGTATGTCATGTTAATTGGGGCCTCTTTTAAGATCTCTTTCTGTTTCATCACTGTTACCTTAGCTGACTTCTTGTTTATTCTCAAAAATCTACCAAAGTTACGTCCTGTTCTGCTTTTCCCCACAGGGAATTACACTCCCCAGGAGCCTATGCCCGTTGTCTCCCCAGTTGTTTCACCCAATGCGAGGCACTGGCAGAAGATGGGATAGAAAAAAAAGCTGGGGTATTTCTCTTCCACTCTCCCTGGGTATCCCCAGCTGCAGTATAATCTTACGGGGATGTCCTCACTGATTCCAGCTACCACTGGAGGTCTCCACTTATGAGCTCTGGTAGTACCATCATTTCTTGGTGGGTCTAAGGCTCTAACTAAGGTTTGTAGCAGCTTTTCCTACTGGAATTTCTGAATTGCCTGCTGATCATTACTACTGCAACCCTGTTTGGGATTTCAGCCCATCCGTCATTTGTGTAGTCAGTTCCCTGTATTATATTTATAATTGTTATAGTAGTTTCTGTATTCCTGACTGGGAATAGCTGTACCATCTCAGCCCCCGAGGAGATGGGTGGCCTGGGGTTATGGAAAGAACATTCGCCTGGGTCACAAAAGATGCCCAGGGTCAGTTTCCAGTTCTGTCTTTTGGATCCGTTTCACTTCAGTTAAGCTCTGAAATCCCTTATCCATGGCAAGGATACCTGTTTCTCAGGCTTACTGGGAGGATTTTAAGTGACTTCACAAATATGGAAATGGTGTAAGAATGACTTGGTACATGGTAAGTACTCAATAACCTGGGATTAGATTCCTTGATATCAAGAAGAAATAGATTGATCTCTCTTCCTTTTTGTAAGTTGTTGGGACTTCAAACATTTGTGGATAAGCTCCATAGCCTTTAGATTAATAAAATAATTGGAAATGGATGGACAATAATAAAAGCAAAGAAGAGAAAACACATTGCTTGAATGTCTACTTCATTTTAGGAATTGTGCTAGGTCCCTTAAATGTGTCTTCTGATTTAATTTTCCCTAAAAGTGGGGATCTGATTGTCTTTGCTTTTATGGGAAAAAGAAACTGGGTCTCAGAGATGTGTGGTAGCTTGACATGTCCAAGATCACGCACTAGTGCAAAGATTAGAATCCCAAACTTTGCATTCCTGGGAAGATGGAAAGAGTTCAGCTCTTTTCCTCTTATATGACATCCCCATATAAGAGATAAGGAACTGAACTTCCTTAAAAAAAAAAAAAAAGAAAGAAACATCACATCAGGTTTTAAGACTACAAACTCACTTCCTGTTAATCTTGCAAAGCAAACCTGAGAGTTACGGGCAGGTGGAGAAAAATAAAGAAGAAGAAAGAAATGAAGAGAAATGTGATGAGCTGGAGAACTGAGAGCCAGGAGTGATGAGGAAGTGGAAGCAGCAAAGACTGCATTGAGATAAGCAGCTGCATCTCTCTAATAGAGATTCTTCCCCCATTCTAAGGAAAATTTAATCTGCAGAACCTGTCAGGGAGACACAATCCACCTCTGAGAAATAGGTGAGAAGGAAAAAAATGAAGGTGAAGGAGGCAGAAGACAGGAGCTGTCATCTCAAGGACATTCTCAACTGTGGAGGTCACCTTGTGGATGACTTCTGTTTGTCCTCCTTTTCACAGGAACTATAAGAAGTGGACAATTAAGTGCAAGATTCAGTACTTTACTTTTCAAGGATAATACTTCTGCATGCAGCAAAGATGACAGTTATAGGCCACTGGTTTCTAAAACTGCTATTTCCTCTCCAAAAGTCCTCAAATGGAGGAAACTGTTCATAGCTGACCCCTCGCGGAGAAGGACAAGGACACAGCCTGTCTTTGAGAAATTCAGATTCAGCTGGGCTTTTCTGTGTACCCACCCAGTGCCTGGTAGGAAGGCTTGCTCCCTCCCATTCACTGTCATCTGCTATCTCATCCACACCCTGAGAGGTAGTTTCCTTGCTTATCAGAGGAGGAAACTAGACTCAGGATGGAGAAATAACAGATCGAGGTCACACAGCAAATAATTTGACTCTAAGTCTTCTGGGTCTAGATCAGGAATTACTTCCTGAAATAATGTCAACATTGCTAATGTACAAGATGACCGTACGTGTGTTACAGGTATAAACCTTTAAAACAATGTATTAGGACTTAAGAGTTTATTACTATATTAGATGGTCTTAGACAAAAGATTAACCAATATGCTAAACTTCATACATGACCACCAATACCATTGCCTCAGAGCAAGTTAGATATGCATGTTATATAGTAAAAATATTGAGTTTCTAATAATACAGAGTTTACTAATAAAATAATAGCAAACATTTGCATACCACTAAATGAACCATATTCTAAGCTAGACAGAGACATAGATGCAGATATGTGTGTGTATAATTAGTTCTTGTGAGTTAGATACTAAGTGTACTTTCTGCGTTTTACCAATGAGAAAACTGAGGCACAGAGAGCTCAAGAAACATACCGAGGCTCACACAGCTGAGGACTGTCAAGCTTAGGCTTACACGGAGGCGGCCTGGCTCCAGAGTATCTTACACTCTGTCTCAGTCCCTATGTCAAGCTTCGTTTGTCTAAAATCTGCAAGTGGATATTCTATGAGGAACTCTGCAAGTGTGCAGAAACTCTGTCCTCTGAATCCGTTCTGCCCTTTTTGCAGAGTAATAGAATCTGAGGTCAGGCACAAGGCCACAGAGAATTAGCACCACAGACTCGGTCCTGATCAACAGGGAGTGAGCAGATTTGATGAACACAGTGTCCCGTTCCCAGCTCCCACTGCCTTCTCTCCACTGTTCCATGGTGGGATGTGAAGGGGTAGTGAACACCTTGGACCATGCAAACGTGGAATACACCACAGGGAAGCCAAAACACGGAGAGCAAAACGGACTGCCTGCTGACTTTGTGGAGAACCTGTATTAGCTGCGAAATTTATGTGAGAAAGAATAAACCTGCATCTTGCTCAAGTTATTTTTAGTGTTTCTTAAACACAGCCAAACCCATATCTTAAATCTTACGAAAAAAGCCTGTCGTTCTATTGCAAATTTGAAAGTGCAGACTAATTTTTGAAGGTTGATCAGTTGAATGTGTGGAAGCGATCTAAACCTGAAGCAATCCTTACACAGAATAATAACAACATGAGCACTGACTCTATGCCAGACACTTTTCTAAGCACTTTACATATTTTAACCCATTTTAATCTTTACTATGAGAAAGATGCTATATTTATCCCCATTTTCCAAGTGAAGAAACTGAGTTGCAGGAAATGAGAGTAGCTCGTAGCAAAGCACACGTGTAAATAGCAGAGATTCCATTGTATGACCACTTTGAAACTTAAAACTGAACAGAAGTTTAATAAACAATGGAGATAACCCTCCCCTGACATTGCAGAAGGCTGGAGGGAATATGGGGTTTTCTTTCTTTGAACTGAGTTTCCACAGGGCGGTTTCCGTGGCACACATTAGGTAGAACATGCCCTGTGTGAACTTGGCCTGTTGGTCTTTCTTCCCGGGGGTGTTAGCCTTGACCACGTGGTGTCAGATAGGTCCTCTTGCCTCGGCCCTGCAGCCAGGGAGCAAAGGGAAACAGGAAGGAGCGGGTGCGAACTGAAGTCCTCCTCCTGTCAGGAAGCCCTTCCTTTGCCTGCTGGGGTTTTGTGCCTAACTGACTCAGACTCTGCCGAAGTGAGGGAGGGAGGACGCAGCACCTTTGAAGAGCTGGGAGGTGACAATGAAATCCGTAAATCAAATGGCACTTGAACACACTGAGAGTCTGAAAGCCAAGTTCAAACTGCAAATGCACTATGGGACTCTCAGGTTTTGGGGGAAGGAGGGGGCACCTTGCACTGAGGGCAACTTTGGCCCCCTCCCCTCCCCTCCCCTCCCTTCCCCTCCACTGCCCTCCCCTCCCCTTCCCTCCTGTCCCCTCCTCTCCCCTCCCCTCCTTTCCTCTCCTCCCCTCCCCTCCTCTCCTCCTCCCCTCCCCTTCCCTCCTCCCCTCCTCCCCTCCACTTCCCTCCTCCCCTCCTCCCCTCCACTTCCCTCCTCCCCTCCTCCCCTCCTCCCCCCTCCCCTCCTTTCCTCTCCTCCCCTCCTCCCCCCTCCCCTCCTTTCCTCTCCTCCCCTCCTCCCCTCCTCCCCTCCT
>CAUYQU010035868.1:0-24378 GCA_963574635.1 Cheracebus regulus
TAATATTTCTTGTGTTCTAATAAATTCTTGTAATGTCATGCATTCTCCTCTGCCTCTGTTTCTACTCATAAACTTTAGAAAGTGTGTTCTTCATTTTGTGCATTTTCAGAATCGGTAATGACCATTTTTACTTCCTCTTCAGCTACAAAGTTATTCGGAAACAAGATTTTTTTATTTTGAAGGGCAAAGTTTTTCTTTGGTTGTTAATTTATATTTTTATTACTTGTGATCAATAAGTATAAATCATCTAAGTTTTGTTTTCTGGAATTTATCAAGTTTTTTTTATAACCTAAAACATGGCCAATTTTGTGAAAAGTCTGTTTGGTTTAAAAATAATGTTTTCTCTATCACAGTAAGGCAAGTATGTTAATTATGTTAGTCAACTTTCTTTTCATTCATTTCATTTCATCCTGTTACTTCTAATGATTGTGAGCATAGTAAATTAAGGTTTTTCACTGTGATTATATTCATTGATCCTGTGTTTTTGTTTGTTTTTGCTTGGTTGTGAGGTAACTAGATTTTCTAATGATCTCTCAATTCCTATCAAATGTATTAGAACACATGCCATGTACCTTAATTTTTCTTTCATATTTTGCTTTCTAGAAGAATTGCTCAGCTTGGTCTTCTAGCTTACTCAGTTCCTCTTTAAGTATTTCCATTCTGCTATTCAAACTATTTCATTTTTGGTTCAAAAATAAACATTTTAATTTTCTCTCTAGTTGATTATTATGGATACAGTATCCTCTATCCCTTTTAATTATGTTTATTCTAATGTCCTATTCTTCTTACTTTTAATTAGGCTGATTTAACTTACTGAGTTTAGGGCATCTCCTTCATAGCTTTGGATTTCTTCAAATGCTCAGGTGACTCTTCCTTGTGTGCTCTGTATGTGTGATCCCCTTTAGCCTACAGGTAAAAGCCAGCCCCCAAAGGTTGTTGGGAGGCAGAGAACATGCATCAAGCAATGTGAGCCAGGAGGTAGATTCCTGAATATTGGGTTCTTAAGGAAACACCAGCCTCCTGAAGCACTGTACTTCCTCTCTGACCAAAAGCCCATCCTCCCTTATCTGTGGCTTGTTGTCTGCCTTGACAGATGAGAAAGTTGAAGTCATGTTCTCCTGCCAGGGGAGGTTCCTACTTTGGTCCCCAGACAACCACATTATCAGCTACCCCATCAGTCCCTCCCACCCAGGGATCTGCCACGTGAGGCTTACTACTCCCCAGAAGCCACACCCTCCTGTGCAGCAATGCTCTTCTGCACATATTTCCTGCTTCTGTCTGATTCCATCTGATTTTCATCTCTCTGGGATTCCCCATAGTTTTGAATGCAGTGATGACACCTCTTATTTTACATTCTGGTTTTGGATTCTTTTTCACTAAGAACTACACCTCTTTTCTATCATTCCCACGGACTTGAAGAAGGGGAGGTGGGTCTGTAGTGTTGTACTTTTAAATTGCTACTGACTGTTTGCCGTGAAATGGGTACTTCCCATAGACACTACTTATATGTCCTTGAAACAATGGTTTTTAAAAAGGGGGCCTTGGAATTAATGCTGGATAAAGTGTGGGTAGAAGGAATTATTGTGACTGTTGAACATGCATTTTTAGGAAAAGTACATGCATTTACCAGAATACTAGTGTTTAAAACAAATTAGAACACCAGGCGATTGGTACCCACTCCTGTTCCCTGGTGGCTGCTGTAGGAAGGGCCGTGGAGGCTGGGCTTCCTGGGCTAGGCTAGGAACAGCTGCGCCTATTTAAATAAGAGAGAGGGAAGGGAGGGCCAGTCTATTTACAGGTCAACAGCAGCCCTGCTATCTGATGCCTTGTGGAACTAATTCCTAATTGGGGCAGTGTTTGTCAACATGGACAGGACCCTAATACACTGTAATCGCTCCAGCCACAAGCTCCGATAGAGATCTTAATCTCCACACTGTGTCCCCTTCACAGGCAGCAGGCCTGCTGCTACCCCCTCCTTCCCCTTCCTTGGCCCCGTCTTTCTCTCAATCTCTTTTCCCTCCACCCCCACTCTTTTGTACCGTTTACTTCTCTATTGCCATCTCCCTTTGTCTCTCATTCACAGCCTGGTTCCTTCCTTTTTTCACTCTTTGTAGGGTCTTGGATCTCCCACTCCATCATTCTCTCCCATTCTTTGTCTGGAACATGCATCAAATTTAAATCCTCAAGAGTCCCCAGAGTTTACATCACATTTAGTTTTAATATGTGGGTGTTTAATAATTCATTGTTAAAAAAATCTCTGAAATCATTTAGGATATTAAATTATATTTTGGCAAATTTTTATAAATAGAAGCAGAGGGTTAAGATAAACATTTGTGGCAAATGGAAAAGGGTGTGACTTTTTTTTCTTGGTACCTGTAGTTTGCTCATTTGGCAAAATAAGTGTCTCACCCTAACCAGTGGCCTGGTTGGTGTATTTGCAGCACAGTCTGAACTAGGCCTGGAAGCAGAGCCACACACAGCAGGCACTGCCGAATCAAGGTACAGCCTGACTGTTAAATACCTGTTCTGAGAGACCACATGGAGAATGTCCCAGTTCCCATATCTAGAGAGACCTGGGTAGAAAGCACTGGCCACGTGTGTACTTGAGTTGGAGGCACCGTGAACAGATCCAAGGCAGGAGGTAAAAGAATCACTCCACTTCATTCTCTTTCATTCAGTTTTCAATTTTGCCTCCAAAATGGCCTGTTAAGACTTGAGTCACACTGTTGACCCTGAGTCTAAAGCATCGTCACTTTTCTGGATTATTGCTAGTAACTTTCACCTCTCTCTGTCCTTCAAATCTTCTCTTGAGGATGTTCCTTATGGAGGTTGGTTGTTCTCATCTTTGGAGTTCCAGCTCAAATTTATGCCTTTTCAGAGAGGTGAAACCCTACCACCCTACCAGAGTATACGTAGCTCTCCACAGACCAGTTACGCCCTATGTCCTTATCCTGTTTATTTTCTCAACAACACTTCTTATTATAAATTGCAATTACTTCACTTGTTTCTTTTCCAGGAGCATAAGCTTCATGAGGACAGGAACTATATCTTTGCCTCACCATGATACCTCACAACAGTACCTGGCACATAGTAGGCTTTTAATAAATATTTGCTTAATGGATGAATGAAAGGATGAATGAATAAGGAACCAAGAGATGGGGAGATTATCCTCTAATCTCACTCTCTCATAACAATAGTGATCATAATTCCATTGCTTTAATTTTCTCTCAAAGATTCTTAGTCACCTATATAATCAAACCTGTACTTCTGAATTTCTCCTTTGAGATCTCTTAAAATTTTGTCCCAGTCTCTCCAGCCAGGCTTGTTGATGTATTTCTCATAACTTCCCATGAAGAACTCAGCTCCATTCATGCTCTCTCCTATGACTCTTGCTCAAACTGTTCTCTTCTTCTAGGACGTCAGGAAGCTGAGAGCAAGGCATGTGTCATCCATCTCTGCATCCTTAAACCCACAACAAACTCTCTAAACCTCTCTTAATGGTTATTGGCACTACTGTTCACCTGATTTTTTTGAGCTGGCTCTCCAACTGTATTATCACATTCTTCAGACAAGAATGCCCTCACCTACAGATGTGATGGAACTAAATTTACAACCAACACAACCTCACATTCAATTCCACTGGAAACTCCCTATGCATTAGTTTAACCTCGGGTTTTTGGGGGCCAGGCTGTAGAATAGTTTTCTTGTTAAGCTGCAGATATAGCTAAATAATTAAGAAAAAGACGTGGCAAGGTGAGGCACTAAGGAAGGGAGAGCTAGAATCACTGTAAAGAAAGAAAAAAAAAAAAGACATAAAGGAGATTCTAAAAGTGGAAGAGACACAAGCACGTCCCCAGAGTCTGGGTCTAAGAATGGGAATTGGTGAGCCAAAGAGGCAAGCCAAAGTAACTGAGGGCTAGTCAATAGGGGGTGGGCAGGAGGCCTTGGAGTGGCCTCTGGGGAGTGCCTTAGAGCCAACTGAGGCACAGCACAGAGGTAGGTCAGGGATGGGGAGTGCCCCTTCTTTTCCCCTTTATTCTTCTCTCTTGGTCAACCTCCTCCCTCCCTTTGTCTCTCTCTGTACCCTAGTCCTCCTCTATCCCTTCTACATCTCTCCCTCCTCCTTGACTTTCTTTTCCTGCTTGTCGTCTCACACTGACAAATCCATTCTTGCATATGCTGATACTTTTCTCCCTCCTTTGTACACTCTCCCTCTCATACAGAAATAGGGTGAAGGCACATCATCAAACCACTACAGAACTTCGCACCTCCTTCTAAGGAACACAGTGAATGCCCTTCTGATATATACTTACAAGACCCCGAAAAAATAAGTCCTAAAAGTGCAGCAGTCTCTGAAGTGTTAGCTATCACATGCTTTTTGTTTTTCCTCCTTCCAGTAGCTCACAAAGTCTTTCTGCATCAGTCCCAGCCATGGATACACTTACCTGTGATTTATTGATGATAATTGTAGGAAAGCCATTTGTAATCAAACATTAAACAAAGACATTCTCTCACTGAGAGGGAGTGATAACGCACCATTTAGTAATTTTTGTGTGGTTGGTAATTTGGAGAATGAATGATAATTTCTGAGCCTTGAAAAGCCACATTGACAATGCCTGGTGCTATTCACCTAGTGAATAAAGACACCTTCCTCTCCATGTCTTGTGATAAATTTCTTTTATTAGGGTCACTTATGTGGGACTTTATCTTAATGTTCTCTTATATGGGGCAGTTGTGGTTTGGCCATTAGGTTGTTTCTCATCACGCCTTAAACACAGGGCTCGGAGAAAATAAATAGCAATAGAGGTACCAGGAAGCTCTCAGGCAGCTCAGCTGCTGCAGAAATTAGGCCCTAAGACTCACAGGTTTGCCCAATCACAACTGGCCAAAAAAAAAAAAAAAAAAAAAAAAAATCAGCGGGAATGGGTCCCTACGCTCTCAAGGGGGTGGTGAGGCTCCCCACCTACCCACAATCCCCCTCCTTCTTGCCCTTCCTCAGTGACTGCTTGTCCCCTTTTCCGTCCAGTTTCCCCTCTATCCCCATTCTCCATTATCTTCTCTTAATTAAACTTTTCCTTGTTTGTCAGTATCCCTCTCTGTGTGGAGCAAAGTTTATGGTATATCCAATAACTAAATAGATGTTATGTTGGCCATAACAGGTTCTTTGCAACCTACCTTCATCAGAGAGGAATCTTGGCAGGAGGGTCAGAAGAATCTGAGGAAGAACAGCCACCCACCCCATACTACACCAACATATTCTTATGACACCCACATCACTGCCCCATTGGCGATCTGCTTCCATTACCAGTTATCTATCTCACTGCACTCTGAGACTCCAGGGTGACAGAATCTAGAGACTGCGCTGGCAGAGACAGGCTGTCTCAGTGCCTGTCACTAGGTAAGAGCCTCATTACTGGTATTGCTACCAACCCTTCAGATGTCAAAGGATACTCATGAATCCTTTCCTTGGGTGATTTTCCCTTTCCCGCAGTCTCCCAATCCTTAACCCTGTCTCCAAGCCTCCCACCTAGTTCCCACCTCCAACTGCGTCATAGACCCCCAAAAGGGGTGTCTGAGGGGTGGAGGCAGTGCTAACAAATAGCCTCCAGCACCAGTTATGAGGTCCTAGCCACACGTGAGACAGGCTAATTTGAACACAAAATTCTTACTCTTTACCCCATTCCCAACATCACCAGGGATGGCTATAGACATTTTGCTGCACCTATTCTCTCTGAAGAGAAATTCTGTGAAACAAATTTTTCAATAACAAACTACATTAAAAATTAATAGAAAATTTCAAATTGTGTTGAAATTATGTCTTAAATAGGAAAATTTTTTAAACATTTATTTATGATGGAGTACTTTGGAGCATTGATATCAAGCAAGAGGCCTTAAAGACTCTTGTGGAGGAAAGAAAACACCCCGAAGTTGCAGCTTTTTTTCCCCCTAAGGGATTCTCTGCAGGATGGGGCATGATGTAGGTAAAACTCCATTCCTTGCAAATGTCCATATCAGTTTCCCCTTTTCCCTTTCCTAAACCCTTACCACAATACTGTATATTAATTTCACAGTGCCAGTGTTTTTCCGGCACCTCTTCTGGAAAACCTCTGTTCCTTCCCAGATCCAACCACACTCCTTCCATTTTGAGATTCTCTGTCTCTCTCTCTTTCTCTGTCTGTCTCTCTCTTTTTACTCTTTCCTTTGCATTCCCGTGGCATCCTGGGTTCACCCTTATAATACCATTGACGGCAGTATTATGTAATCAATGATTTATTATATGTTCCAACCCCTGGACTGTGAACTTCTTGAGTGAGGGTCACATGCTGTCTAGTACTCTGGCCCCAGGGACTGATCCAGAAGAATATTTGTGGAGTAAATGACCCAGTGAATGAGCAAGTAAATAGAATAACTCAAGCAGTCATCTTCACTCAAACATTGGCCTTAACTAAGGTGAAAATATAATTTATTCTCTTAACTGTGACCCTATTGAGCATGAAAGGAAGTGATCATTGGACAGTACACTGGAACAACATGTATTCTCCAGGAACAGTCTGAGCAACTGGAAACACAAGATTACCCTAGCTTTAGCCCATTCTACTCTGCCTGATTTTACCTTCTCTGCCAGTATATAATGAAAGTGAACCATTGCATCCTTATCTTTTATATTGAGCACTCTATGTAGTGAGGTGGGTTGGACACTTGGGTTAGAGGTCAGAATAAGAGATAATGATTAGAAAGTCATTCTCATTTACCCAGAGTGGGCAAGCAAAAACCGCAGGAGAGATCCTAAAGAGAGGTGTTGACTGAGATGACAGAGGCTCAAGTTTAGGTACCTGAACACAGGACACACTTGAAGGGAAGAAACAAGAGTTGAGCCAGAGGGCTCGCTACATTATTTCACATATATTTGTTAATTTAACTTTCACCTTATAGAATCCTGTAAGATATTGAAGCCTGTAAGATAAGAGTGATATTGTTATTCCTACTTTATGGATAACCAAACTGAGGCACAGAGCAGAAGTGACTACTTCCTAGGTCATGAAGTCAGAAAATGGCAGAGCAAGGATTCAAAGTCAGTTTGATGGGATTCTAAACCTCATGATTCTAACCAGGATAGAACAGGAAGAAAAGAATTCAGGAAAAAGGGAGTATTTAACATTGTCAAATTCTTGGAGAAGTCTAGGACAATAAAGCCTGGGAAAATGTCATCACATTTGACAACTAGGAGACTAGTCATGACCTTTCAGTGGTCACATTACAGGAGATTAATAGAATGAATTGATAGGGACAAAAAGTGGGCAGAGAATGAACATGAATAGACATTTCTCAAAATAAGATACACAAACATCCAACAAACATGAAACAATGTTCAACATCACTAATCATCAAGGAATTAAAAATTAAAACCACAGTGATATACGATGTTCCTCCTGCAAGAATGGCCATAATTTAAAAGTCAAAAATCAATAGATGTTGGCACAGATGTTCTACACTACCGATGGGAATGTAAATTCATACAACTACTATGGAAAACTGTATGAAGATTCTTCAAAGAACTAAAAATGTAACTATCATTCAATCCAACAATCCCACTACTTGGTATCTACCCAAAGGATAAGAAGTCATTATATGAAAAAGACACATGCACATACATTTTTTATAGCCGCACAATTCATAATTGCAAAGATATGGAACCAATCTAAGTGCCCATCAACCAATAAGTGGATAAAGAAGATGTGGTATGTATATATACCATGGAATACTACTTAGCTATAACAAGGAACCAAATAATGGGATTTGCAGCAACTTGGGTGGAACTGGAGACCATTATTCTAAATGAAGTAACTCAGGAACAGAAAACCAAACATCTATTTTCCCATTTATAAGTGGGAGCTAAGCTATGAGGAAACAAAGGCATACGAGTGACACAATGGACTTTGAGGACTTGGTCAGGGGGTGGTTGTGGGGGTGAGGGATAAAAGACTACATATTGGGTACAGTGTACACCACTCAGGTGACGGGTATACTAAAATGTCAGAAATCACCATCAAAGAACTTATTCAGGAAACCAAAACTACCTGTACCCCAAAAACTATTAAAATAAAAAAGAATGAATTGATAGGGAGCGAGTGTAGACAATAATATAATAAAAGATAATTACAGGGATATGACTTCATAGCAATATATTTATGCATATATATATGTATGTGATCTATCTATCTACCTATCTATATACATAATAATAATGCAGCCAAATTGCCTAAGCTGATGGTAGGATTTTATTGAACAATTCTTAGATAATATTATTTCCATCATTCATAAACAAACTGGAAAATGTGATGAAAAGGATCAAACTATGAGCTCTATGAGGGCAGGAACCATGTCTTCTTCATCACTATATTCCAAATTTATCACTATATCCAGATGCCCAATATGTGATGAATTAATAAATGGAAAATGAACAAAATGAGAAATAAATAAAGGAATGAGCCAAAGTCAGGGCAAGAGGAATGGCTCATGTTTACACCTTGCCTGTTCTTTACAAACAGCACAGATCTCCCACTGCTACCTATTTACCATGGGACAAAAAACACTTTTTGTACTTTTTTTAAGGTATCATAACTTGTGTCGGTGAAAACAGTTTTTCATCTTTTCCGTTCTTTTCATCTAATCCTTTCCTTACCTACCACTATTTTTTTTCTCAAAAGTTAACTTTCATTTATTTCACATCCTTGGATTCCAGGTTTTTTTAAACTGGTAGAGCATTCTTTCTGCCTATCTGCACATCTGTCAGGAATTATTTTCAAAATTACATTATAATAGGAAATCAAGGATCCTCACAAGATGTAGTAAAGAGCAGTGGTGATTTACCCACTTCCAAAATAGAGAACACTTACTTTTCTTTGTTGGGCTCTTAGCAACAGAGAAGGCATAGGAAGGATTATCATTCTATAAATTTGGTAGTGGGTCCCAAATAGATCCACAGAAATGGGAGATCTTAAATATAGTCCCAGTAATAATAAGTGAGAGGAAATTGACAGAAACCAGCTCTTTCTAAGATAACACATGCCCAGAATCAATAAAAGGGCAGCAGGAATTAAACACCTAAGCTGATAAAGGATAGATCACCAAGGAGTCTGGGTTTTGAAAAAATCTCCAGAGAATGTAGCATACTGAAAGATACTCAGTGGATTTGTTTTCCCTGGAAACAAATAACTCACTGTGTTTTGTATACAACATCTGCTACCCCTTATTCTCATCAGCCAGACCTCATTCAATAAGACACTTTTTATAAAGTATTTATCAATTTATTGCTCATATAATGTTTTTAGATAAGCACAATAAATATCTAAAAAATAATAATAAGCCTAAAAGGTCAGAAGCCACTTCCTCTAAATAGAGAAAGATGACTCTAATAGGCAAAGGCATGGGGAACTCTTAGCTACATCCACAAATTCTCTGTCCCCACTTACCCTTCAGAGACAATCAGCCTCTACTCCCATTCGAATTCAACATTTAATCTTCCCAGGAACACATTTTCTCTCCTACCTCTCACCTTCCCTTATCCAATGAAACAGAAGGCAGAATCCCAAAAGAAATGACTTTCCTAAAAATTCAAGCCTTTAAAGATGGATGTGATTTTACAATATTTACATTGTAAAAGCAAAATGATGTTACTTTTTGTACTGTGCAATTCTTTTTTTATATAATTGTTTTTATTGCATTTTAGGTTTTGGGGTACATGTGAAGAACATGCAAGATTGTTGCATAGGTACACACATGGCAGTGTGATTTGCTGCCTTCCTCCCCATGAAAAATACATTTTCTACGTGTGTTTGCTTTCATAGGAAAATGGTTTCAATTGGTCATAATCCCACCCATCTTTTAAAAACTACCTTCTCATATTTCTTTTAGGAACTCAATGCTGTAAGTCAAAAGTTTTAAAGTTTGCGGCTTTTGTTAGGTAGAGGGCTGCAAGGTTAATCATTGAGTTTTCCTTTTAATATAAGCCCTCAATTCCTTTCAGAAATTATACTGCATCTTAAATGTGTTCAGTGTAACAGAAATAAATATACAAACTTTTCCCTTTTTCTTTTAAGATGGGTTCTTTCCATGTTTCCCAGACTGATCTAGAACTTCCAGGCTCAGGCAGTCCTTCCACCTCGTCCTCCTGAAGTGCTGGGATTACAGGCGTGAGCCACCAGGCACAGCCATCAACAAACTTAAAAGCAGTCTAACTTGCTGAAAGTAAATCCTAAGTGAGAATATGTACTTTAGGAATAGCATGGCAAGATCTCTTGGCTGTTCCTCCCAGATAACACTCTGCTTTACATGTAACTTCACATAATCCTCCCATTCTAGATGTTGTTACTCCATGGAGAAAATTCTGAACAAAGAGGTTAAACAACTCGTGCAAGGTCACAAAGATAGCAAATAATGGAACCTGGATTTGAACCAGAGTCCTTTTCCTCAAGTACTACTTAACTAACCACTCAACAATCAGAAATGAGAACTGAACTTATGGACAAGAAAGCTTCTCTTACCTGTATGCGTTCTAACATGCTGAACGTAATTGTTTTTTCTGTCTGAAAAATAGTTGCATTTTCCACAAGTGTATACTTTCCTTGGAAAATGGTTTCTCAAGTGTTTCCTCCAGTGATACTCGCTTACTGTTGTGTATGTGCAGATGATGCACTTGTAGACTCGCTCATTATCCCCAGCTCTGGTGTGGTGTTTCAGGTGTGCAGTATAGTGATCGTATCGATTGGTATTATAGCCACAGCGATCACAGCGAATGGGGCCCTTGGAGAAATCTCCCTCTTCTGCAGTAGAAGAGCCAGATTCCCTGGCTTTTGCCTGCTTCTCCGCACTCTCTTCCACAAAAAATTTCTTGGCACTGTGAACTCTGATGTGATGCACAAACTGTTCTTCAGATTCTGCTTCATACTGGCATGGCTTACAGCGAAAGGGTTTGGTCTTTGAGTTCTTGCCTTTGTCCTCCACTCCAGGTGTTTCAGGAGGAAGATCTTTATTTGAGCTGTAAATCTCTGGAGCAGCTGATGCTTCAAATACAGGCTGAGGTTCTACCACGCTCAGTTCCAAACTTCTCAGTTCCATGTTTTCTATTCCATTAGGTTCACCTTTGATTTCAGCAGACTCTTCAAGTCCTTCTCCTTCACTATCTGAAAAGTTGTTATCCCCAACAGGCATCAATTCTGCCATCTGTCTTTCTTCACCAACCAGGTAATCACAGCAGCTGCCATTTACTTCCCCAGTTAAGGCCACATTTGCCAGCATGATAAGCTGAGGTGCGGCCAGTTCAGCTTTGGAGAGGTCATGCAAGTCATACATGTCGTTAGGCAAGGCCATTCCAATGTTGCCACTGCTGGTAAACAGCCCTCCTCCTCCAGAAGACTGCCCCATTACCTGGGTGGCCATAACTGTATTCTGAATTAAAAACAAAACAGAACAAAAGCACCAGTTTAAACACTAATGCTACTGGCTTAAAACCACATCACTGTAATTCTTCACAACTTAAAAATTTTCCAGTATGATCTTTATAACTCAATAAACTTCATCACCTATTAAAAACAAACCTTTAAAATAGTCATTAATGCCCAACAGTCTTTACGAGCAATCACCAAAAAAAAAAAAAAATTCTACTATCCCTAGAAAACAATTCTACCAATTGTTTGTCATAACTCATTCATCATCCAGCCGCTGGCATGTGGTCCCTCAAGCACTTTTAATTGTTCTGGTGGGGATAAAAAGTAACCTTCATTTTTACTGTGAAAATTATTTTAAAAACTCAAATACAAGAGTAGTAAATTATTGTCCTCTCAACTCCCCCTCATTGCCCCCTTTCTGATTCAATGGTCCGAATCAGAAAGCCCAGAAACCCACAAGCCATTCAGTGCATTTATTAAGTACACAAACACATCTGGAAAGTGAAGCCTGTAATAATTATTCAACTTAATTGGATTTCGCATGAATTCAACTAACTCCAAAAGAATAAACTGCTGTGAAAAAGTACCAGTCAGTCCCTCTTAATTTCTCGACAACTCTACAGGCTTAAAAGAAAAACATTATGGGACCCCTTTTCTTGCGAAAAAGTAAGTTTTATTCAAAACTCAACAAATAAAAACTAATAAGCTTATTTTTCTGCAGGCTGAAATTCTACAACACTGAATTCCAAGCTTCTCAATACGAATACAATCATCGTGCAACTCGACTCGACAATCCACAACTTTCTTGCATTGTGCTTGACTTGGCCTACTTGTCTAGTGGAAGCCATTACAAGATCACCTTCTTGAAAACAAGTTGGGCTTTCTAAGCTCTTAACTACATTACTTCTCAATCTAAAAGGTGCTATTCTCAAATGAAGTGTTCTCTTGCAAATTAAAAAAAAAAGTAACAAGTCCTAAGAAAATAAAGTTAAACAGAAAATACAAAAAGCAATCTGATTCACCCAAGTGTATAAACAAAACCGGTTTAGTTCTACGTACCAACTAAAGTTGGAAGCAAATGCCATCACAGAAATCAGAGGGCGAAGGCTATCCCGGGGCTGAACAGCCCAAGGTACTGGGCAATGTAGCCCAACATCGACTTTTCTAATCGCTCCCTAACCCCTAACTGCCACCCCAAAAGGAATTTTAACGATTGTTAGGAAGACCGTCCAGGCACAGCCCGAAAGTCCAACGTGCTGCACGAATTCCTCCGTGCCGCTGCCACCAGCGCCTGCCTCGGCCGCGGCATTCCTAACTGAAATAGGCATTCGGCCATTTTCTCAAAATACCAAACACAAAGCAGCTCTTTGCAAACTCGGGCGGCTCTCGCTTCCTCTCGCCTCGGCCCGATTACTGCACGCATTTACACACCAACTCGCAGGAGTCGCCCCGACACTCGTCCTCAGCCTTTTCCTGCGCTCTCCAACACTAAAACGGGGGAGGGGAGCAAGCTCGTGGCGCTGTTTGGCCGGACGGAGTCCTCCCCGGGTCCAGGCAGACCCCTCCCCAGCCCTCGGGCCCCCGTCCTCCGAGAGGAAAGAAAGTTACCGCGTAGCCAACGTCCGGGCTTCTCTGACTGCCCCCAGGCCCCTCCGACCACCCGAGGCTCGCCCAACGCCCAGGGCTGGGGACGCTCCGCGGGCGCCCTCGCGAGGCGTCGGGCCCCGAGCGCCGGAGGGGGCCCCCACGCGGGCCAGCCGCCACCCCCGCGCCCCGGAAGTTTGCGAACTTCACTCCCCCACGGCGCCCGGCAGGACGCGCGCCCCAGCCCAGCCAACTCGGATGGTCGGTGTCCGGACGCGGGGGCCCGCGGCGCCCGGCGGCCGAAGCGCAGGAATCGCTGTCCAGCCCCGCTGGCGGAACCGCCCGGGCCCCGCGGCTGACTCAACCCGCCCGGCCACACTCAACGGCGCCTTCCGGCGACAGGGAGAGGCTCTGGGGGAGGGGGACGGGAGGGCCGCAGGCTCGCGCGGGGCTGCGGTGGGACTTGGGGGCTGGAGGAGGAAACAGAGGAAGTTTCAGTACTAGGGCCCAGAGGAGCTCCGCTCCTTGGCCTCAAAGGACCAGACTCGGAGGAGCGTCCCGGCCCGCGCAGAGGCGGTGTCCCGGTTTCCAGTGGGGAGGGGGTCCAGGCGACGCGCCGCTCCCAACAAACGCCCCCAAGCCCCCGGGCGCCGGCTGTGTAACCCGATCCCGCTCGGCCGCCAGCCCCCGCCCGGCGCGGTCACCGCCGCCAGAGCCACAGTATCTGCAAATCAGCCCTGGACAGCGCCTGGCTCCGCGTCCTTCCGCGCCCTCCCCCTCCCGCCACCGCCGCCGCCGCCGCCGCCGCCCGACTGGCCCTCCCCCCACCCCGACCGAGCCCCCAGCTCCGCGCCGCACTTACCGGCCTTCCACAGGGAGGAGGGGCGGGCGACCCTGAGTCGCCGATCCTTCTCCGACTACTTTTCTTTGTTGCTGGAGTTTCGGGGGAAGGGTGGGGGAGGGTGGAAAAGTTGGGTGCTGGGGCCGTCGAGGACCGAAAAGGCCCAGAAGTGGGGCTGCAGAGGGTGCTCAGGCCTCCGGGATTCGCCCAATGGTCTCGGCTGCCGCCGCCGCCGGGGTTTGGAGCCCCGGGCCTCGGCGGCGCTCGCTCCGCTTCTGCGCCGCGAGCTCGCAGGAGCCGCACATTCCAGCACAGGACGCTGCGCCGCGCACCCAGCCCGCGCCGCCGTCGCCGCCGCCCGCGGGACACGCCCCCCCCGACGCCGCGCGCGGCCGCGGGACACGCCCCCTCCGACGCCCGCGCGCTTAGCCGCTAGGCGCGCCCCGCCCCTCGACCAAGCAGGGAGTGCCCCAGTCTCCAGCCCGCCTGGGGGCGCGTCTAGGGGGAGCCGCCGGTAATCCTCCCAGCCCCTCACTCCTGCCCTTAGGTCAGAAAAGAGGCGGGGTCCCACTCCCTTTCTCGATTTCTTTTACAAACAAACAACAAAAGTTACCCCAAGCCCTGGCGTGCATGCATGAGAATAGAGCTGTTAAAAGAAGAATCCGCAGGCTTTGACCGGTCTCTTTAGAGCTATTGTCACCGGCCTCTCAAGTCTAAAGCGCTCGAAGACACCCTTCAAATCTCTTCAAGGCTCTACCCATAGCTATCCTTGACTAATTAAGCTTCGCTTTAAGCGTCTGGGAGTTGGGAGTTGCGAGAAAACATTTCGGGAAGGAGGTTATGGACTCAAAGTGAGTGTGAGGACTGAGGAGACAGATCCCTAGACGTGGCAGGTAGCAAGTCACTGCTGAACCTGGAAAGCACGACTTCAGGGAAGGGATTACCCTCAAATTACAGAGAGGAGAGGGTGGTGAGGACGCAGAGGCCGCCTGGGACCACGGTGTGTCGGAGTAACCGGGCTCACGTCTCCGAAGCGGGATAATCAAGCGGAATGCCTGGCCCATAGTCAAGTGCTAACAAAAACAACAAAAAAAGAACAGAGAGAAATTCCACCCCTTCCTCACCTGAAACAGCTTCTCAGTCTGCCTTTGATACCTTCCTAAACGTCGGTCTTAAGTCACACCTGAGGTCGGGCGCGGTGGCTCACGCCTGTAATCCCAGCATTTTGGGAGGCCGAGGCGGGCGGATCACGAGGTCAGGAGATCGAGACCATCTTAGCTAACAAGGTGAAACCCCGTCTCTACTAAAAATATAAAAATTAGCCGGGTGTGATGGCACGCGCCTGTAGTCCCAGCTACTCGGGAGGCTGAGGCAGGAGAATCGCTTGAACGCGGGAGACGGAGGTTGCGGTGAGCCGAGATTGTGCCACTGCACTCCAGCCTGGGCGACAGAGTGAGACTCCGTCTCAAAACAACAACAACAACAACAACAACAAAAACACAACTGTCCTCAGAAGCATAATGGCTCCCCATGACTACAAACTTAAAGCTTAAACTCCTTAGTGTGGCGTTCAAGGCCCTACTACTTAACCTGACCTAGATAAGTCAGACTATTGCTGATATTACAACCTAAGTAGCAAGTGCTGTGGGGGGTTGTCAGTAGGGAGATGGATCCCAAGAGGTTCTAGAAACTTCACAGTAGATGTATTCAGTCTGACCTTGGAGAATGAGGAAACTTTCAACAGGTGGAAAGTAGGGCAAGGAACATTCTACACAGTGAAAAGGACAAACTCAAAATCCCAAAGCAGTTGTTAAGACATCCCAGCTTCTCCTCAGGGTACCTCACTTCCTTCTCTTTGAAGTCCCTTTATTTGTTTCTCTTAAGGCAGGGCTTCCAGACTCCTCATTTCCTGGTATACTGTACCCACGTAGGACCTCTGTTTCCCTCTATGTGGACAATATGTTACTAATTAATGCAGCCTCCAATCCAAGATGGAATGAAGACCATAAGGTGCTCGACCACCAAAAGTGAGGCAATTTCTTTTTTCTTTTCTTTCTTTTTTTTTTTGAGATGGAGTCTTGCTCTGTTGCCCAGGCTTGGAGTGCAGTGGTGCAATCTTGGTTCACTGCAACCTCTGCCTCGGGGTTCAAGCAATTCTCCTGTCTCTACCTCTTCTCCTGTCTCAACCTCCTAAGTAGCTGGGACCACAGCTGCATGTCACCACGCCCAGCTAGTAGAGACAGCGTTTCACCACATTGGACAGACTGGTCTCAAACTCCTGACCTCAGGTGATCCACCCACCTTGGCCTCCCAAAGTGCTGGAATTACAGGCATGAGCCATCATGCCTGGCAGCAATTTGAAATGTAAGACCTCTCCATGAATCAAACCTGAAAAGTATTCATTTTCATTGAACCAAAGAGAGGAAGAAGGGAGGAAGGGAGGAAAGGAAGATTAGCATTTTTAGGACTGGTATAAATTTTTTTGTATATAATTTATTTTATTTGTTTAACTAGAATCGAATTTGAGATCATATGGTTTTTTTAGTTGCTGTAGCCCAGGGTACAATTCAGGCCTCTACCAGGGTTGTCAGACATAAACTGTTTTCTTTCCCTTTCTTATGTCCAAAAAAGCAAAAATGAAGTATCTCTTGTTAAACTTACTAAATAAATGTCCTTCATTTCCTCAATCTGACTGCTTACTGGAAATGTCTTATTAATTGCAAATTTATTCCCACATATTGTGATGCAAATAGAAGAATGGCAAATGGGCAGCTGCATTCATTCAAAATTAGCAGAGGCCCTTGTTCAAGGGATGGCATATTCAGAGTGACCCAAATTATCATGACATGAAGGCCACAGGTCAAATTCAAGGCCAAATTACAAATTAATAGAAAATTTCCTTGGGGGAAGCTGTTGCTATGAACTTGAATTCCTAATTGTTTTTCAAAAGGCTGTATTTTACTTTGCTGTATCCAAACTTTAGGATCTTCTGCAAGAGAAAAATATTTGAAATGAGAATGATTTCTACTTTTCTTATATGTTTTTTCTGCATATTTAACTCATCAATATTTTTATTTTAATTATCTTAAAATAAAATATGTTCTTAATAATATTTTTCTCTAGAGATTTCTTTCTTTCTTTCTTTCTTTCTTCCTTTTCTTTCTTTCTTTTTTTTTGAGACAGAGTCTCCATCAGTCACCCAGGCTGGAGTATATTGGCACAATCTCGTCTCACTGCAACCTCCACCTCCCAGGTTCAAGTGATTCTCCTGCCTCAGCCTCCCAAGTAGCTGGGATTACAGGCACGTGCCACCACACCCAACTAATTTTGTATTTTTAGTAAAGGCAGGGTTTCTCCATGTTGGTCAGATTGGTCTCGAACTCCTGACCTCAGGTGATCCACCTGCTTCGGCCTCCCAAAGTGCTGGGATTACAGGCGTGAGCTACCTCACCTAGCCAAATATATATTTTTTAAAGTTCAGTATATCTGGTCTCCCTAGTTTCTTCTCTATATCTCTCCTTTGCCTTCTGTAGAGACCCACCAACAGGCCCTGAACTACACTGGCTTCAAGATTGATGGTATCTGAAGACAGACAAATTAAAGGCCTGGTCTAGTCCTGTTTGATTGTTTGATGCAGCATCATCGACTCTTTTTTTTTTTTTTTTTGAGAGGTAGTCTCGCCCCATCGCCCAGGCTAGAGTACAGTGGCTGAATCTTGGCTCACTGCAACCTCTGCCTCCTGGGTTCAAGCAATTCTCCTGCCTCAGCCTCCCTGGCACATGCCACGACGCCCAGCTAATTTTTGTATTTTAGTAGGGATTGGGTTTCACCATGTTGGTCAGGCTGGTCTCAAACCCCTGACCTCAGGTGATCCACCTGCCTCGGCCTCCCATAGTGCTGGGATTACAGGCGTGAGCCACCACACCTAACCAGCATCATCTACTCTTGCAGCCAGTTGGACTCTGACCTCTTGCTCTGGTTCTGATAACTGGAATAGTGTACTATTCATTATAGGCATCTACAGCTTGAGCCAGGGAGGTGTTCCCTACATGCTGAGAAGGGAAGGAGGTAAACAAGGGAACTTGAGACTTGAGCTGGGCTCCTTCCTGTTGTCTTTTGGAGCCTAGATCCCTTCAGTCACTCTGGCCTCCTTGAACCGTGGCTATTCTAACTCAGATCCATCACTTTGCTTGCTGTTCCTCTTTCGAAAGACTATCCAGGACCACCCAGGCGCTGTGGCTCATGCCTGTAATCCTGGTACTTTGGGAGGCCAAGGCGAGCCAATGAATGATCTGAGGTCGGAAGTTCAAGACCAGCCTGACCAACATGGAGAAACCCTGTCTCTACTAAGAATACAAAATTAGCCAAGCATGGTGGCACATGCCTGTGATCCCAGCTACTCAGGAGGCTGAGGCAGGAGAATCGCTTGAACCCGGGAGGCACAGGTTGCAGTGAGCCGAGATCGCACCATTGCACTCCAACCTGGGCAACAAGAGCGAAACTCCTTTAAAAAAAAAAAAAAAAAAAAGAATAAAGAAAGACTATCCAGCACCTCTCTGTCACTGCTGCTCATCACTTCCCCTCCTAGATACAAATGTCATTTTCTCAGTGGCCACGCTATTTAAAATTATAACTCTCTCCATTTTCATCCAATCCTAATGCCCTTCTCTGCTGTTTCTGTCTTTAGCATTTATTACCAATATGCTGGGTATTATTTATTTATCCTACTATTGTTTCTCTTCCTTCACTGGAACTTAAGCTCCAGAAATGCAGAGACATTTCTTTATCCCTAGCACTTATAACTTGGCAGTTGCGCAGCAAATATTAGTTAGGTGAGTGGTTACAGGATCCTAGCTTGGTATCACAATCTCTCAAAGTGGGGACCCTCCTTACCCATGTTGGTAACTGCTGTTCAGTACCCATCACAGTCTCCCCTCACACCAAATGTGAGCCTGCCTCCTTGACTAATAACTACTGTTACATGAATAAATAAATGCTCCCTGGATCCCAGCACTTTGGGAGTTCTTGTGGTTCTACCCTCCCGATGAAAATCTCCCTGCCTGCTGTTCTGCATATCATATTGCTATCACATTCCTGGTTTCACACAACAGTTTGTAGTTGGATTTTCCTTGGTGATCATTAACAATCTGTTTCAACCTTAGGTGTATCCTCCTTAGGCAGGAGACTCGCTTGAACCTGGGAGGTAGAGGTTGCAGTGAGCCCAGATCACGTCACTGCACTCCAGCCTGAGGACAGATCGAGACTCTGTCTCAAAAAAAAAAAAAAAAAAAAAAAAAAATGGAGACAGGCCTACAAGCGTTTGGCTTGTCCAGGTTTGCACAACTAGTGAGGGCACAGAGGGAAATAGGACCCATGACTCGATTCCAGCCAGTTCAGTGCTCTTTGCCTGTCTCTCAGACACTTTGTCTTCTTTCTGCTCTTCCCTGGCCCCATTCCCCAAAACATCTTTTAATCTTTGGGGCCCGATGGGCCACTACATACAATGGCTTTAGAGATGTATATATTTGAGGTAGGGGGACTTTTCAGATCCACAATTCCATAACTCTGAAGCCTACTTTTAATATAAAGATTAATTACCTTTGGTCGGGCATGGTGGCTCACTCCTGTAATCCAAGCACTTTGGAGGCCAAGGTGGGCGGGTCACCTGAGGTTGGGAGTTCAAGACCAGCCTGACCAACATGGTGAAACCCCATCTTAAAAAAAAAAAAAAAGATTAATTACCTTCTGGGCCAGACGGGTGGCTCATGCCTACAATGCCAGCACTTTGTGAGGCTAAAGAGGGAAGATCACTTGAGCCCAAGAGTTCGAGACCAGCCTGAACAACATAGTGAGACCTTGTCTCTACTAAAAATAGTTTTTAAAAAACAGCTGGTGTGGTGGGGTGTGCCTGTCGTCCCAGCTACTCGGGAGGCTGAGGTGGGAGGATTGTTCGAGTACAGGATATTGAGGCTGCAGTGAGCCATGATCACACCACTGCACTCCAGCTGGGTGACAGAGCAAGACCATGTCTCAAAAAAAAAAAAAAAATTCATTACCTCTGGCTAGGGAAGCAGAAGCCCTTAAAGCCCTTATTGTCCTTCATGGCATTTAAAACACTCAAGAGCCAGCATTGACATGTTAATTTACAAAGCTAATCATCAGTTTAGAGGAATATGGACTTGACTCAGAAGACAACTTCTGGTAGTCTTTCCTGGCTTCCCAAGGAGAGGTCAAAACCTTCCCACATGTGCTCCTGAAGTAGCATAAGTATATTCTTGTACCTATTTTCTTTCTCACCTGTCTGTCAGTGTCAAGAGACAAGAAACTGTGTTTTGTGTTCTCAACATGCTGATATTCCTGACAAAGTAAATAAAATCAAACTTCTGGCAAAGTGTATCAACCCTGACAAAGCTAAAATCAGGCACTGGTTTTATCCATAAATGATTCCTAGATGAATGAACCTGTACATTTTCCTTGTTTGTCTAAAATTATCACTCAACCCACTAGAATGGCTAAAAGTTTTAAAAGCTAAATATAAAATGCAACAAGGAACCGGATGTGGTGGCCCACACCTGTAACCCCAGCACTTTTGGAGGCCGAGGCAGGCAGATCATGAGGTCAGGAGTTCAAGACCAGCCTGGCCAACATACTGAAACCCGATCTCTACTAAAAAATACAAAAAATTATTCTGGGCGTGATGGCTCACGCCTGTAATCCCATCACTTTGGGAGGCTGAGGTGGGCAGATAACCTGAGGTCAGGAGTTTGAGACCAGCTTGATCAATATGGTGAAACCCCATCTTTAAAAAAAAAAAATACAAAAAATTATAGGCTGAACGTGGTGGCTCATGCTTGTAATCCCAGCACTCTGGGAGGCTAAGGTGGGCAAATCACGAGGTCAGGAGTTCGAGACCAGCCAAGACGGTAAAACCTCATCTCTACTAAAAATACAAAAATTAGCTGGGTGTGGTGGTGCATGCATGTAATCCCAGCTACTTGGGAGGCTGAGGCAGGAGAATCGCTTGAACCTGGGAAGTGAAGGTTGCAGTGAGCCAAGACTACACCACTGTACTCTAGCCTGGGCGACAGAACAAGATTCCGTCTCAAAATATCTATATATATACAAAAATACAAAAAATTAGCCAGGCATGGTGGTGCATGCCTATAGTCCCAGCTACTCAAGAGGCTGAGGCAGAAGAGTCACTTGAACCTGGGAGGTGGAGGTTGCAGTGAGCTGAGATCGCGCCACTGCACTACAGCTTGGGCAACAGAGTGAGACTTGGTCTCCAAAAAAAGCAACAAGGACTGAGTGTGGTGCTCTTAGCACTTTGGGAGGGCAAGGAGGGCAGATTACTTGAGGTCAGGAGTTCAAGACCAACCTGGCCAACATGATAAAATCCTGTCTCTATCAAAAATACAAAAAAATTAGCCATGTGTGATGGTGGGCACCTGTGGTCCCAGCTACTTGGGACGCTGAGGTGCGAGGATCGCTTCAGTCTGGGAGGTGGAAGTTACAGCAAGCTGAGATCGCAACACAGCCCTCCAGCCTGGGTGACAGGGTGAGACTCTATATCAAAAAATAAAAAAAATAAGCACGCTGAGCAATTGGAAGTGTCTCTCTCTCTCTCTCCCTCTTCTCTCTTGAGACAGGATCTTGCTCTGTCACTCAGGCTGGAGTGCAGTGGTGTGATCAGAAACCACCACCTTCTGGGATCAAGCGATCCTCCCATCTAGCCCTCCCAAGTAGCTGGGACCAGAGGTAGGACCTACCACACCCGGCTAATTTAAAATTTCTTTTTTGTAGAGACATAGTCTCACTGTTTTCCAGGCTGATCTTGAACTACTGGGCTCAAGTGATGCTCCCATCTTGGCCTCCCAAAGTGCTGGGACTATAGGTATGAACCACCTGCCTGGCCTAAGACTCTCATATTGCTGATGGAAATGCAAACTGTTGTAACAATTGTGGAAATGCAGCACTTTTGCAAATGTGAATTTTCTTTTTCTTTCTTTTTTTTTTCTGAGACGGAGTTTCACTCTCGTTACCCAGGCTGGAGTGTGATGGTGCGATCTCAGCTCACTGCAACCTCCGACTCCTGGATTCAAGCAATTCTCCTGCCTCGGCCTCCTGAGTAGCTGGGACTACAGGTGTGCGCCACCATGCTCAGCTAATTTTTGTATTTTTTAGTAGAGACGGGGTTTCACCATGTTGACCAGGATGGTCTCGATCTCTTGACCTCCTGATCCACCCGCCTTGGCCTCCCAAAGTGCTGGGATTATAGGCATGAGCCACCGTGCCCGGCCTGCAAACGTGAATTTTCTTATAGACACTTAGTATATAATCCAGTCATCCCATTCCTAGTTATTTACACAAGAGAACTGAAAACCTGTGGTACACAAAGACCCAAAAGGGAGGTGTCTAAAAACTAGAAACAACTCAAAAGTCTCATTAGTGAATTAAAAGCAAATTTGTATCTTATCCATACCATAGCATGCTAGCCTTGGGGGGGAAAACTTTTCCTCTATCCTCTTAGGTTTAATCACTGGGAGCATGCAAATCAAATTGACAAAAGACATACTGGCAACAGAAAAGACTGTGTGTGTTTGTGTGTGTGTATTTATATATTTTTTGAGACAGTTTCACTCTGCCCCAAGGCTGGAGTGTAATGGCATGATTTCAGCCCACTGCAACCTCCACCTTCCAGGTTCAAGTGATTCTCATGCCTCAGCCTCCCGAGTAGCTGGGATTATAGTTGCCCACCACCATACCCAGCTAATTTCTTTGTTTGTTTTTTGAGATGGAGTTGCGCTCTGTCACCCAGGCTGGAGTGCAATGGTGAAATCTCTGCTCACTGCAGCCTCTGCTTCCCAGGCTAAGCGATTCTCCTGCTCAGCCTCCCAAGTAGCTGGGATTACAGGCACCTGCCATCACACCTGGCTAGTTTTTTGTATTTTTAGTAGAGACGGGGTTTCACTATGTTGGCCAGGCTGGTCTCAAACTCCTGACTTCACATGATCTGCCCACCTCGGCCTCCCAAAGTGCTGAGATTATAGGCGTTAAAAATATATATATAATGAAATCATTATGCAAACAAACAAAAAAAAGAGATTACAGGTGTGAGCCACTACACTCAGCCCAGAAAAGGCACAACTTCGTCATACATTAAATATATATAAAAGAATTGACCAAAAAATCTTATTTAAGGGGCAATTAGAATCTGGGCTTATTTACAAACTTAATAGGGGAAGGAGAGGGAAAAAGGGGTACTTATGGGAAAACGAATTTTGGAAAGACAAATGGGCTTTTAGGAGAATAGATGGGAGATATGATAGCTTTGTGACAATGCCTTATACATGTGGTGTGCAGACTTGTCTCTCTGTTTTTTTTCAATCCTTGCTTGGTTGAAAGAGACTTCTCATTAGTTGTTGTAAGAGTCAATTGTCCCTGATTGCTTCGCTGGGAAGGGATTTACGAAAACTGAATTCTTTTGGGAGGCTCTCCTTTTAGGGAGATAAGAGATTTCAAGACCTCCGATGCCTTGTACTCAAAATAATTTTTATGCCACAGCTGTGTATTCTGGACTTATTCAATAGCAATAAAATAAAAATAAGTCTGGGCTTGATGGCTCACACCTGTAATCCCAGCACTTCGGGAGGCCTAGGCCGGTGGATCACAAGGTCAACATGGTGAAACCCTGTCTCTACTAAAGATACAAAAAAAAAAGGTAACTGGGCATGGTGGCACATCCCTGTCATTCCAGCTGCTCAGAGGCTGAGGCAGGAGAATCACGTGAACCTGGGAGGCGGAGATTGTAGTGAGCCGAGATCGTGCCACTGCACTCCAGCCTGGGTGACACAGCAAGACTCAGTCTCCAAAATAAGAAAAATACAAAATACAAAAATTATCCAGGTGTGGTGATGAGCACCTGTAATCCCAGCTACTCAGGAAGGCTGAGGCAGGAGAATTGCTTGAAACTGGAAGGTGGAGGTAGCAGGGAGCCAAGATCGCGCCACTGAACTTCAGCCTGGGCAACAAGAGTGAAACTTCGTCTCAAAAATAAATAAATAAGGCCGGCGAGGTGGCTCATGCCTGTAATCCTAGCACTTTGGAAGGCTGAGGCGGGTGGATCACCTGAGGTCAGGAGTTCAAGACTAGCCTGGCCAACATGGTGAAACCCCATCTTTAAAAAAAAAAAAAATAAGTATTAAGAAAAAATAAGGCCGGGCGCGGTGGCTCACGCCTGTAATCCAAGCACTTTGGAGGCCGAGGCGGGTGGATCACCTGAGGTCGGGAGTTCAAGACCAGCCTGACCAACATGGTGAAACCCCGTCTTTAAAAAAATAAAATAAAATAAAATAAAATTAAATTAAATTAAAAAATAAAAAATAAAAATAAAATAAAAATAAAGTAACTGCATATACATGTAATCATATAGATGAGTCTCAAAAGCATTATGCTAAGAAAAAGAAGCCAGATGCAAAAGGCCACTTACCTCATAATTCCATGTAT